>JAVIAB010000051.1:62414001-62494001 GCA_032433765.1 Megaustenia siamemsis
AATTTTTGCCGACTTGTGTGCCTTTCCAAATTTTTGATTTGCATATTGGTAACAAGCGCTTCTCGTACACAAACACTTTAATAAAAAAAAAAAAAAAACTATCTTTACGACACATAGTACCATTGCTGGTGTATGTAGGGGGGGGGGGGAATCGATAGAACCAAAGGGATAAAGGCCGCTTGGTCAAGCAGTCGCCACGAAGCGGCCTTTTGTGTACGAGAAGCGCTTGTTACCAATATGCAAAACGGGGTGGTATAATCAATTGTTTTACGAGAGAAGGCAGTTTGTTGTTATGATCTTGCCCGTTATTGTTGACAGGTATTGCTAGTAGCAATAGGACTAGTTTTAGCCGGAAAGCGTTTCGATAGATTTGCAAGACTAACGGTATCGAGATACATATTTTATAAGTAACAAAGAACCAGAACGGGTGCCAGTTCGATTAATATCGATTTATGGTCAGTAATAACAATCATTCTCTCTCTCTCTCTCTCTCTCTCTCTCTCTCTCTCTCTCTCTCACTCTTTTGTTTTTCCGGCGACAAAAGAAAAACGGTTCTTCGGCATTCTTCTTCTATCCTTCCTCATCTGCCTTTCAGCGTCGAGGGGAGATATAATTTGCGGTCTTTTGCTCTTCTGTTCGCCTCTGCCGCTGTTATGTTTCTTAATGCTTCTAATAATCCATCGATTCATCTTTTTCGTGGTCGACCCTTGGGTCTGGTGTTCTCACAACGTTTGTTGAAGGCATGTTGTGTTGTGTTTTGTTCTTTCTGCCTTGTCACGTGGCCAAACTATTTTATCTGTTGTTTCCTTATATATTCTATGGCGGGGGCTATTCCTAGCTTTTTTCTCAGTTCTTCATTTTTGATCTTATCTCTCAGACTCTTTCCTAGTCATTCGTCTAACACATTTCCTCTCTGTAGAGGTTATTTTTCTTATTGTTCTTGCATCTAGTGTCCAGGTCTGGCATTGGTAGCACAACGTTGGGATGAAAATTGTATTGTATAGTGCTCGTTTTGCCTCCTCTTCTGCACTATCACATTAAAATTGCGTTAAATAGGCGTGTATGAGCAATGCTGTCTACAGTAAGCTGTGATATTAGCACCTTTTTACCCAAATTAACGACTTAGCGTTTTCAGACCTAAATTGCCTCCCATCACAGTCAATACTCACTTAGCCAGACCTTTGGGTCGCAATGATGCAGTATAATTTGAATAGTTCTGATCCTGGCTCAGTCAGTAGTAAGTTGTTGACAGCTTTCAACCTTGGTACTGACAGGCACGTTCGTTTCCGACAAAGGTAAACCAAATATCAGAACACCAGAGTTCCAGATCGCCGATGCACTTGGCTTTTCTTATTTTATCGGATATGATGTTATGGTCCCGGTAAGTGTTTATTTATAAGAAAAGTACCGGTAATAATAATAATACAAATAACGAGCAGGAAAACAATAAACCTATCATCATCATCATGTACCCTGCCGATTGGCGTAGGCGATCATGTCCCTCCACAATCTTCTATCCACAGTGCATCGTATCACTTCTGTTGTTGACTGTTTTCCATGCCATGACACCAAGCTATCCGGTATTTTCTCTCTTTGTCGTCCGTGATCTCTCTTTAATTTTATTTTGCCAGTTGTAACCAAGTATTCCAACTTTCCTCTTCTCATGATGTGCCCGAAAAATGTTGATTGCTTCCTTCTGATGTTTTTTAAGAGCTCCCTTTTTGTGTTGTAATAAACCTATACTAATATAATAAATCAAACGAAAAATTTGAAACACATTTTACAAGTTGGTTCTCAGAACCAAAAATTAACACGTTCATGGAAACACAGACTAAGAAGTAGAATGGAAAACTAAAAATCTTAGATGAGCTAAGTGTAGTCAACTACTCATAACATATTCCCAGCCTATTGGGGTATACCTCCACGTGTTTCTTGCTCTTGTACCGGCATTGTATGTTGTTATACCTCCACGTGTTTCTTGCTCTTGTACCGGCATTGTATGTTGTTATACCTCCACGTGTTTCTTGTACTGGCATTTTATGTTGTTATACATCCACGTGTTTCTTGTTCTTGTACTGGCATTTTATGTTGTTATACATCCACGTGTTTCTTGTTCTTCTACTGGCATTTTATGTTGTTATACCTGCACGTGTTTCTTGGTCTTCTACTGGCATTTTATGTTGTTATACATCCACGTGTTTCTTGGTCTTCTACTGGCATTTTATGTTGTTATACCTCCACGTGTTTCTTGCTCTTGTACTGGCATTTTATGTTGTTATACCTGCACGTGTTTCTTGCTCTTGTACTGGCATTTTATGTTGTTATACCTCCACGTGTTTCTTACTCTTGTACCGACATTTTATGTTGTTATACCTGCACGTGTTTCTTGCTCTTGTACTGGCATTTTATGTTGTTATACCTCCACGTGTTTCTTGCTCTTGTACTGGCATTTTATGTTGTTATACCTCCACGTGTTTCTTGCTCTCGTACTGGCATTTTATGTTGCTATACCTCCACGTGTTTCTTGCTCTCGTACTGGCATTTTATGTTGTTATACATCCATGTGTTTCTAGTATCCCGTTTATCCACGTTTTCCTTTTCGGCCTCTTGGTCCGGTGTTCTTGTACTGTTTGATACTCGTTGTGTTAGTTTTAGTTCTTTATGTCTTTTCACATTTTCGAACCACTTGATCTGTTGTAGCTTTATATATTCAGTAGTCCGTTCATCTTAGTCGGTAGCGACGATGCATTTGGGAAAACAATGACCTGTTTCAGAAACACAATCTGAACACATAACTAGACATACAGATGAAATTGCATCAAAGCAAATGAAAAGCCATATATGAAATAAAAGAAGAAACGTCTAACTTATGCCCCCAAACGGTGCAAACGAGACAAACTTTCTAGCATAATCTTTTACTGTAAAGCTGTCATCATATATTCTATTAGTTTTCCTTATTCTTGCTTTTCACCTGCTTTACCGCAGCAACGATTTATATATATATATATATATATATATATATATATATATATATATATATATATATATATATATATATATATTTATTTATTTTCTCATGAGTTATGTGTGTGTGACCAGTGAGCTACTGAAACCTTTTCATCCGGACCGAATTTGTTCTGATACAATATCGAATAATAATACCATAAATAATATTTTAATATATTTAGAATTAGAACATACAGATCATAAACACTTCTGTACACTACAGTGTTTCCCATTTCCAGCCGTCCAGAATCTGCGCACACGAAACAACCTTTGGCCGTCCTTTCAGCTATTATCGACCACCAAATGCCAATCCGCCACACCCACTTGTTCCAGAATGCTACATCCATCACAGGAAGCGAGGCACGTGTCACCAAGATTCTCGGTCTCTGATTGGTCGTTGCGTGTGTCATTTTAACGCGGCACTTGCCTGGGATTATAACTTTCATGCCCAGGTTTCGGTTTAAACGGGTTTATCTGTCTGTCATAGCGGCTCTACATCTTGCGCCCGAAGTCAAATCTCACAAGAACGACACGAGTTGCGTCTGTCATATTTGATTAACAAAACTTAAACACGCGCCGTCTCCTCACATCGACAGCACGGCGTAAATCATTATTGAATTAATTGTATAACACCGTTTTGTTTACAGGTTTATTCTATCAACACCACTTGCAAGACATTTACCGTGAACGATCTCTTTCACTTTTAGCCTCTTCAAAAATGTCAACTCAATTAACTTGAAGTACACGTTTTTTTTTCTCCAGATATCAGATCACATTTTTTATTTAGTTGTAAACATTGTATGCTGTGAAAACTAGCACTATCTTGTAAAACTGCATAAAGGGAAACAACTCAGAAGCAAGTAGTGGGGTGTAACGTACACTCCTGTGAGGTATGGTATCAGCTCTACAAAACAGGAACACAACAAAATACTGACGTTTTGGCCTACATGCGGCCTTCCTGAGAAAACGAGAACACAAACGAAAAACGAAATGAAAATAAACTCTACTAGATCTAGGATGAGCGGGACAAACAGTGGAATAAGAGATGAAATGATGAAACGAAAGAGAGATGTTCTACACATCGGAACAACTCAGAACTGATCAAATAATGCGGGCTTTATTTCATGTAAATGAATAAATGTTCAAGCTAAATACTTGTCTACTTCTCAGCGGTCATCCGTTAAGTAGACATGAACGCATAGTGTCGTTAGTTTACAGCATATATCTATGCCTTTTGGTTCGACACACTCGCCTTCGGCATGAGCAGATATATTTAGCACTTTTTGCCCCAGGAAACGGTCAGTTTTGGGCCCTTTTTTCAACTTTTAACTGCGGTTAAAGAGCTCTTTAACGTAAGTAAGAAGGTAAAGTGTCCCGTCACGCCAAGTGGCGTATGGGTAACATGGTGTTAGTGACCTAACTTTTACAGACCTTCGGCACATGATATTTGGGGTAATGTGGTCGGTATTACGACCGTGCCGCTTTACTTTCACAGAAAACATCCGGTACCCATTAAAGGCTGGGTGAACCTGGAAGTCGTCGATCAGGATAGAACCCATCCTCTTGTCCCTTGTAGTCCAGTTTACTAACCACTAAGCTATCGCGGCTCAATTTTTTAACGAGCATAAGTGCAAAAAGGACCAACTATTTTTCGACTCTACCTGAGAGGGTAAGACATCGGATCAGACTGCCCATAGACCAGGGGATGATACAGCCACTAAGAAACCACGGATACAATATGAACAATTCTCAAAGCAAGCTTTGGCGAACTCGGGACCTTTCCTGTACAAAGGCTGACATGTTACTTCTAGACCAGCTAGTCCTCCAGGAAGATATCTATGATTTAAAACAATATTAGAACGAAGACTAAAGACAGGTACAGAACAATGATTGAAAACGTGAAAAGAACTGTAATTAAAAACAAAAAAGAGAATTATAATTGAAAACAAAAAGGATAACAATGATTGAAAGCAAAAAGAGAAGAATGATTGCAAACAAAACGTGAGAGATGACTGAAAACAAAACGAGGTCACTGATCAAAAAAAACAAACGAGAACAATGATTGAAAACAAAAAGGAGATAAATTATTGAAAACAAAAAGAGAATGATTTAAAACAAAACAGATAATAATGATTGAAGAAAAAAGAGACCAATGATTTTAAACATGAGAAGAATTGCAAATCCGGTTCAAAAGTGTCGTTTCCAAAAGGAACATTTCAAGTCGAAGTGCCAAGTTTGGCAAGACAAAAAACAGACACAAGAGAAGATAGGTGAGATCCCAAAACGTAAATCTGTAATGCCCCCTCAGCTGTCAGACCTGTCTTTCCAATATTAGCAAAATAAGTCATGAGAGAGATTGCTTGGCGAAACAACACACTGCAGTTACTATTTTAAGATCGACATAACCCTTTAACCAACCGGTGTGTGAAGACTTAACATGTCATATACAAAGCGTCATCATAATTAACCCGTAACTAGAAAATTCTAAACAATGTCTTCACAGTTTTCTTTCAAGCCTTTACTATTAATATTTGCTTTCTGGGATGTCACGAAGGTTAATCTTGTCCGTTCCCTGTTGTTGTTTTCACACCTCTTCCTTAGTCTGCCTTGATTTCCTTTGCCATTAATCGTGACCCTCAAAAATAATCTTGGCAAAATTAACTTATTTTCAAAATGTTCTAATTTTCTTTTAAAATCAACAATCAGTGTCCAGGTTTTGCAAGCGTATAGAAATGGGCATGTCACTATTCGTTCTAATGGTATGTTCCTTGCTTTTAGGAAGACTTTAAACAAATTTTCAATCTATAATATTATTCCTTCATTCCAACATCTAGCTACCATAGGACGCTAGACTCAAGAACAATTAGAACAATATCTACTTCCACGATAAAATGTGTTAGACGAAAGACAGGAAACAGCCGGGGAGATAATATCAGAAATGAGGAAGGGAGAAAAAGGCTAGGAATAACTCCCGCTACTGAATAAATAAAGAATCAACAGTTAAAATGCTTTGACCACGCGATTAGACAGAAAGACCAAAACACAACACAACGAGACTGTAATAAGCGTTACGAAAACACCAGATGAAAAAGATGGAATCATGGAATAAGAGAAACATTACGAGAAATAACAGCAGCAGAGGCCGACAGAAGAATAAACAAAATATATAAGGTATTTCATCCTCAGCAGAAAGGAACGCGGGAGCCGCGATAGCTCAGTGGTTAGTGAACTGGACTACAAAGGACAAGGGGTAAAGTTCGATCCCACCCGACGGCTCCGGGTTAACCCAGCTTTAAATGGGTACTGGATTTTTTTTTTCTGGGAAAGTAAAGCAGCAACAGGCGTAATACCGACCACATTACCTCAAAAATCATGTCTGAAGGTCTATACAATTTATGGTCACCTACACCATATTCCTTATACGCCACTTGGCGTGACGGGGGCTCTCTACTTTACTTAGAAAGGAACGCAACACGGTCTATCAATGCAGGACGGGAACAAACATTAGAGGAACACTTACATGGTTGCTGGAACAGCCGGTAGAGCGGATATGGAAATACATTGACTCGCCAGTCCGAACTAAAGACTAAACAGAAGAGAAAAAGTCCGCAAACTGAATCTTCTCTCGACGCTAAAAGGCAAACGAGGAAGGAAAGAAGAAGTAGAATCTGTAATTTTGCATTGTCAAATCTGTTGTTGCCTGTTTAATTCTTACTAACACGAGTACTTCCAAATTTGAGCACTAGAGATATATGATATACAAGTAAAGATATGTGATACGTAAGTAGAGATATATCATACACAAGTAGATATATATGTTACACAAGTAAAGATATAATACGCAACAGCTACAGATATATGATACACAACAAGCAGAGATATATGATACGCATTAAGTAAAGAAATATGATACACAACAAGTATATATAGTGTAAAACATGGTTCCGACGGATTATTTTCTGGAAGGTAAAGCGGCACGGGCGTAATACCGACCACATTACCCCAAAAATCATGTGCTGAAGGTCTGTAAAATTTATGGCCACTAACACCATATTCACTATACGCCACATGGCGTGACGGGGGCTCATTACTTTTTTTTTATATGGTTCCGAACGTGAGGAGGGTAGTGCGTTCTGGGCAAAGCACTGTATCCATATTATTGGCCCAGGTATAGCAAGGAAACATACATGTCGGTTCCATCCTCGTTAGGACACAGCAGAAGGAAGACACAATCTCTCATACTTCGCACATGGAACGTTAAGGCCATGTGTCCTGTATTAAATAATTCCAACCTCACGAATGTAGAAAACATAAGGAAAACAGTTATCATCGACACAGAGCTGCAGGGACTACACGTTGATATTGCTACCCTCCAGGAAACAAGACTTGCGGATTGTGGTTCAGTCAGGGAGAAAAAATTATACCCTTCTCTGGCAGGGGCTAAAACCTGAGCAACCTCCCCTACATTGAGTGGGTTTTGCTGTGCATAATAAGCTCATCCATTCTCAGGAGTAGCCATTCCTACAGCTATATCATTAATTAAATAACTCATCCATGGATTTTGTGAGAAAGTTCACCTATCTCGATTCTATGGTCACAAACACTGTCTCCATTGAAAAAGAAATACATTTCCGAATCGGAAAGTCAGTTTCCACATTTGGTAAACTTAAGGATTGTGCATGGGCCAACACCAATTTAACACTCAGAACTAGGATTCAAATTTACCAAAGTTGTGTGCTTCGTACACGTCTATACGGATCAGAAACTTGGACTACAAGTGCAGGACAGCAGAAAAGGTTAAACAGCTTTCATGTGCGTTGCCTTCAAACGACTATGAACATTAAATAGCAGGACAAAGTAACCGACTCTAATGTCTTACTGGACAAACTCCCATCCATCACGGCATCACTTAGGAGTAGTATACTAAGGTGGCTAGGGTTATGTGAGAACAATGGCAAACAATTGTTTTTCCCCAGACATATATATATATATATACAGGCTACGACTTTCGGCAAACTCACAGAAAGGGCTTGGAACAACACGAAATTAACTCTAAAGACCAAATTCTTATTATATATATATAAGACCTGTGTGCTCAGCACACTGTTATATTCATCTGAAACCTGGACAACATACACAAATCATGAAAAAAATATCCCACGTGCGATGTTTTCGCAGAATAATGCACATCAAATGACAGGACAAACTAACCAAGTTAACAGTCCTGCAACATACTAAGACCCTAACATGTTAGTGCTTAGAAGCCGAAGATTAAGATAGCTGGGGCACATCTAGCGAATGGAAGGTAACAGAATTTCTAAACAAATAGTATATGGTGAACGAATACACGGAAAAAGACAAATCCGCAGACCTAAACCACAAAATATTGATATTTGCATATCATCTTTGAATGGACCTCTCCATCTTTGAAAATAACTGGAAACATCTGGCAATAGATTGCACATCATGAAGAGTTTGTATAAATAATGGCATACCATCATTTGAGGCTGTAATATGGCAAGAAATGAAAGAGCAAAGACTCATGAAAAAAAGATGAAAACCGTGTGGATAAGTGGACCTGACTTGTTCATTCTGTGGCCGAGTGTGGCCGAACTCTTTAAATATCAAAATATGCACTTTTTAAAAACTTGAGTTATTGAGTTATTTGTGGGTTATCATCATTGCACTCCGAATATGTCCACAGATGCTCAGATTCCCTCCTTTGCATGTCCCGCAGCATCCAGCGACTGACGACTCCAATTCTGTTTTGTTTGATCAGTTCTCTCATGCGCCTACTAAGCCTCTTGTTTCTGGATGTCCCCAACTTTACTCCCATCTCCTTCACCCGAAGGAGGGACGTAGACTCATAGTTGTTAAAGTGCTGTGATCTTCCGGCATCTCGGAGAGCATTAATGAAGTCTGTCTAATCCATTGATTCACCGTCTTCAGTAATGACATAGCTAGCCAACCTGTCCGCTCTTTCCTTGTCCCATACTCCTGCACGTCTAGTGACATAGAGAAAGAGGACTGCGTATCTATGATTTCTGCAATAAAAAAAAATTGCGTTCGCCATTTTTCTCCTGGCGAAATCCCTAGAGACAAGGAAATTAATTTTGAGTGTTAACATGTTTTTCCTTAGCAGCCGTGTGCACAGGGATCATTGCCGCAGCGGCAGATAACTCTATCTTCGGAGGTACTCACATTTTTGTCGTCGATGAGTAATTGACGTTTCAGGCATGGCCTCGCTGCTGAGACCAGGGGCGGTTGCCGCAGAGAGAAATCATAAATAAAAATCCCTGATGATGATGCCGGGAATTGAACTCACAACCTCTATATCTTGAGACCGGCGTCTTGCCTCGAGACCAACCCGTCCCCTCGATTTTTGTAATAACCCGACCCATTGCCTGGGTACAGCGCCCGCCTCCACTTTTCTTATCATGCTCATCAAATCACTTAGTATACAAGCGTGGGTGTAGTTTTGTGATTCCAACCAGATGAATGCCCTGGTCACTGCCATGACCTCCATCGTCGTGCTACTCGTGATCATAACGTACGCACCACTGTCTTCTTTGACTATTCTGCCTGCAGAGCGTGCTGTAAATGCCCAAGCACTTTGGTGTCGTATTACGGTTCCATTCTGTATAGATGACTGCATCTTTCTTGTCGGTGTTCTTCTAGATGAGAGCGTTGACCTCCGCATCGACCACGACTGGGAGATTCTGCTTCCTGCACTTCCTGTCGAGTGTGATAATACACGAGAACGTGTCTCTGAATGACGTAGACACCAGTATCCACTCCTCGCTAGTGTTGATATTGGTACGCCCACGGGCAGGTTTGATGACATCTTCTGTACGGTCCATCACTTGCCTCTTCTTAGTCTGCCCCCTTTCCTTGTGATGATCTCTTGATGCAAATGATGCTCTGTAACTGCACTTATTCTAAGAAATGCTTGCGCACGAACGTTCTTTATCATAATTTTCTTTAGTATTTCCCATGCAGCATCTGAAAACGGGTACCATAAATTTTGTCTGGTAAAGTTTATCAGCCTAGCATGATCTAAACCTTAAAGCTAGCAATTATGTAGTTACCTAATGAACAACGTGGACACTAACGCCATACTCTCCATACGTCGTATGGTATGAGGGAAAGGAGGAAAGAGGGTGGGGGGCTATATTTGTCATTTTTCCAAAATGTACTTTCTGTGTAGTTCTGTTGTTCTCTACATATCTCATAATAGTATAGAAAGATGTGACGATTAGAAAATGCATTATAATATTCGCTTCTCTAAAATCTAACAAGACAATTTAAAAGCAAACACTCAAATGGGAACCAGGGGATAGAATAAAAACATGCAGACCAGAGAAACACTAAAAAAAACACTGAGTAGAGAGAAAACAACAGCAGGCATCAGTTCTCTTTCTTCGAGATTGAGTGGTTCCCACAGAACAGGTACGTGTGATGAAATATAAAGCGGTTCTTTTGTAACATCTGACACTTGATAACAAAGATCTTCGGACGTTGACAGTCTAGAAGTTATCTCTTATGTGCAGTCATTGGCTCGGAAAGAGAACAGATAGATTTTCTATCTATGATCCTTTAATATCACATTCTTCAGAGTCACTGAGCTAGACATTTATTTCAGAAACTCAACTGCACTAGAGTTACTTCATCTCCGACAGCGATTCCTAATTTTACTAGTCACCACTTTCCTATCGTGTAGTCACCTTTCCATCTTATCCAGTTTTACCAGTTTCTTCTAATCACCAATTTGTCAACCACAGCTACATTTAGCAGACATGGCTGCAGATTATTCTAAACTTGTAGATAAGGTCATTTAAGAGAAGACTAAAACCAAATATAATTTATTGGATGGGCCATCCTGGCAAGGCACTCGATGATTCTAAGATCAGAATCACAGCAGGATATGGCGCACTGGCACAAACTATATAAGGATCTCGAATGACTTAAAGCAGTGGTTCCCAAAGTGTGCCCCGCGGCTCCCAGGGACGCCCCCAAACTATGGCAAAGGGGGGCTGCGCCGACGATATTATCATGTGCCTAACTCAATAGTTAGAAACCGTAAAATGACAACGTCTACCGAGATTTAATACTTTTTTCGTACATAATCGAATTTCTACAGGATAGTGTTAATTCAGTCGTCATGTACCAAGTTATATATCCTACCTGGGAATCAGAGTTTATCAGACTTATACGATCGTAACTGCCATGAGGGCAGCGCTGGTATATGATCAATAGGAAAAGTGAGCCGCGGGTGTCAAAAGTTTGGACATCTCTACTTTAAAGTTTAAAATGTAGAAAACAAGATAATGTTCTAATCAAATCTTCATTTATAATAAGAACATAGTGTTTATTGTTTACAAGACATGCGCATTCATAAAGTAACAATGACAACTTGTTGCGAAGCACTGTCTAGCAGGTACATTTCAGCATTATCTTTTCTTACTAAATTTTAATACGCACAGAATTATATACAAATCATATTTCTGAAATGACTAACAATACAGATTGCAGCACTATAAAAATCAAGTGATGACGATATTAACTTCAGCATGTGTAATTGTACCTGTTCATGAGTGTTTCAAAGTATAACAGCTATATCATCATCATCAAGTACCAGGTCTTCTGGCGTAGGTGATCATGTATCTCCACAACTTTCGATCTCGGCAGCTATTTATCATTTCTGTTGTTGACCTTCTGCCAAGATATTCTCTTAAGCTGTCTATTATTTTTTTCTCTCTGCTTCCCTCTATCTCTTCGTCCCTCAATTTTTCCAGTTGTTACAATATATTCCAGTTGTTCTCTTCTCATTACTTGGCCAAAAAATGATGATTGTTTCTTCCTAATATTGGAAATTCGCTCTCTTTTTGCTTTGACCTCTCTCAGAACATTTTCATAACTCTTCTTAGCTGTCCATGGTACTCTCAACATTCTTCTTTAAAACCACATTTCTACAGACTCCAGTGAACAGCTATAAATGTGGCATAAAATCTTCTCCCGCAGATGGGATTCGTAAGATCAGAGCCGTGTGTAGTATGTACGTAGACTGTAGAGGAGATGAGATACTGAAGATAAGATGTTGTAGATAAGGTTCTGTACAAAAACGGTGCAGGGCATAATGCCTGTCAAAGATTTGCTGTCCAAAAAGGTATAAAAGATGTACGTTTCATATATCATAGCTTAGATAAGTTGAACATATGGTTCGTACTAAAGATCAACATGTAGAAACGCAACAACTATTTTATTGTGAACTACTATAGTATGAAGTACAACATAGTTTAAAAAATAAAAAAGAAAGAACAAATTAAAAAAAAAAAACACGCTAATGGTGGTACCAAAACACCGCAGTACCGATCAATGAGAATCATTGGGAGAACCAAACTGCTCAGGATGGCTAAGTTTACACCAATCTATGACAACAACATCAATAAATGCCGTCATCATGAAGTGATTACTTTGCAAGTCAAAACTAAGCAAAGCGTCCTCCACCTGGACAGGTCAGTACATCCATATCTCACAGAAGCAAGGCAGCAAAATTCAACCATCACCAAACACACTTTGGCAGTAAACGATGACAGTGTGATCTTCATTGACATCGATAAACAAACAACAACATGGCTGTAGCTGGTCATGTGACCAACATTGATGTCTTTTCTTCATGTTTCTTCTTTTCAGTGTTTCCAGTGCTAAATAGACGCGTGTGATGACGTGTTATCTTGTACAATCCTGCTCTCCAATTCTTTCCCCAGAAGATGAAATCAATTTTTTCATATTTTAAAAAGTCTTTGATGTATCACTCCTGATCGACTGCTTATCTGTGTCGGTTCACTCTTTAACAGCTGTTCATCAGGCATGCACACTACGTGTCCAACCTATTTCAAACATGCCATTAGCAACAGGGTGTTAGGTGCTTTGCTCACTTTCATGAGGGCTTCACCATTTTTACACATTTTCCTGCCACAATCTTGCTCTTAGAAACCTTCAGAAACATTTCAAGTGGAGGTTGTTTACTCTGCCAAGGTCTCACCAGTGTCGCTCAAAAGGGTCTAAGTTTAATTCTCAGATGTAGATATTTTTTTTTGTTTCTGCCCGACACAGTTTTGGCTTATTTCAGCCTCTAAATATGAGCACCAGGTACTTTTTCCTTGTAAAGTAGGGCGGTCTGACATGGTTCTGACAACATCTCTAATATAATGTGCAGCTAATTAGCTAGCACTGTTGCAAGACGTAGATACAATCCTTCCTTACCTACTCACGGGCTTACGTAAGTTAAAGGGTATGAAGCACTAAGCCATCCTTACAAACAAGTAAAACATACGCTCAAAAACAGCTGTCTCCTGGTTAAAAACTCCATCATCGCCTCCTTCTCCACTCTACCCCCCGAACTCTCTAACATCTCTAAGGACTTTGCCTTCACTACTTTCAAGAAAACTAGATTTACCTGTCACCTCAATTTCTTGAACAACTGCCTCCATCGTAAAATTCTCCCGTGTGGGTTCCGATCTCACTTCTCACCTCAAGTCGGTCAACCCTACCTCTCTAACTATCTTCGCCGCCAACTGCAGAACCTTGAACTCCAGCATGGCCTGAAACGTGTTCGTCTTGTCGCTTCTAGCCACTCTCGTCTTATATCCCACCTCAACACCCGCCAACAACACCTATCCCAACTCCATCTACTCACCTCTAACTTTCCTGGGACTCTTCGCTTCATCCGCCATACCATCCACCACCACAACCGATCTATGTATGACTTTTTATCCTCTCAGCACAAACGTAAACTCTTGAACTCCGTCCTCCTCCTCCTCCTCCCCCACCTCCTCCTCTCCCCAATGCCTCTGACTCTAGCTCCCTTGTCACTTGTATTCCCCCTGATTTGCCCCTTTCCGACCATGAGCGTTCTCTTCTCAGCAAGGGTCTTAAGTTTGTCCCCCTTCGCCCTTTGAGTGACTCATTCTCTCTCTTACGGGACATTCAGGAGTATCACAGACGACTACGACTCAAACTCTATTACTTTAATCATCCGAACTCTTCCTCTCAACCTCCTCCTACAGACGAATTTGCCCGCTTTTCCTCCCGTAAATCTGACTGGACTCCCCGCTCGGGCGAATCACAGGCTTTGGACCAGTTCATTAACAGTACCTACCGGGATATTAAGGCACTTCGTCCCCATAGACTTCGACGCTCTAATCTTAGTAGTGAAGAGTACCAAGCCCTCCAGGATCTTCGCCGACGTGATGATATTGTCATCAAGCCGGCCGACAAGGGCGGCTCTGTGGTGGTATGGAGGAAAGACCTTTATATCCGGGAAGGGGATAAACAATTATCCGACTCGACTTTCTACCTCCCCACCCCCGACGACACTACTGTCTCTAATAACGCCGTGGTGCGTCGTACGATCCTCCGTTTCATTCAGGATGGATTACTTCCTCTAGCTCCTCCCGCATGATCCTTCCTGACCACTGCTTGGGCAGACCCTCTTTCTATATGCTGCCTAAAATACATAAACCTGACTCTCCTGGACGTCCTATTGTCTCTTCCATCTCATGTCCTACTGTTCTCATTTCTGACTTCCTCGACAGTGTCTTTCAACCCATAGTTATGGGCCTCCCTTCGTATGTCAAAGACACTAACGACGCCCTTAACATCTTTTCCTCTATCACCCTCCTTCCTGATCGTCACTACCGCCTCTTCGTTATGGATGTCTGCTCCCTGTATACTTCTATTCCCCACTCCGACGGCCTTCAAGCTCTTCAGTTTTTCCTGGACCGTAGGATCCAACCCTCCATCGCCACTGGCGTCCTCCTCCGTCTAGCAGAATTAGTCTTGAACCTCAACTCTTTCGAGTTCAATGGCAATTTCTTCACCCAGATCAGCGGTGTGGCGATGGGCACTAAAATGGGCCCTAGCTATGCTTGTCTCTTCATGGGTTACCTTGAGCACCAAATCATCCATACCTACCAGGGCCCTCTTCCCCTCATGTATCGTAGGTACATTGATGACTGCATTGGTCTGTCTGACCTTCCAGAAGATGAGATCTCCCGTTTCATCGAATATGTCGGACATTTCCACCCCTCTATCCACATCACCTTCCACATCTCCACCTCCTCCGTATCTTTCCTGGACATCCTAGTCTCCTTGGGCACCTCTCATCTTCTCACCTCGGTCTTCTACAAGGCCACTGACTCCCATAGTTTCCTCCGCTACGACTCCTCTCATCCTACATCCTGCAAGAACTCTCTTCCCTATTCCCAGCTTCTCAGACTTCGTCGCCTTTGCCAAGACGACGAAGATTTCCTTCACAATGCCCACCTTATGCTTGATTTCTTCCGCCGACGTCTCTATCCTGAATCAGCTCTCCTCCCTGCCCTGCGTCGAGTTCTCCACACTTCACGTCAGTCTGCTCTTACCCCCTCTACTCATCCCCCCTCTGATAGAGTAGTGCTCGCTCTCACCCATCACCCTCACCACTACGCCGCTATTAGGACCATCCACCGCTACCTCCCTATTCTTCGATCTGACCCTACTACTCGTCTGCTCTTCCCTGACCCACCACTAGTGGCCTTTAGACGTGACCGGAACCTCCGAGACTTTCTTGTCAGGGGCCGTCTTCCTGCTGACCACTTCAGCCATCGAGGCACTATCCGCTGCAACCGGAGAGTATGTAAAACTTGTGACCACGTTCTCCAGACCGACACTGTCCTCTTCCCTAATGGTCCTTTCGAGATCAGAGAGGGATTCACTTGCACATCGCGGAACATCATTTATGCCATCATCTGTAAGCGATGCAAGTTGACCTACATCGGTCAGTCTGGTCGCAGAATCGGCGATAGGTGCCGTGAACACTTGAATGACATCACCCAAGAAGCGGACACTCCTGTAGCAGCCCACTTTAACTCGAGGGGCCATCGAGGTAAGACTGATGTCTTGGTAACTGGCCTAGTATCATGCTCCTCTGATCACCACAGTCGGCTCACTCTTGAGCACCGTCTGATCGCTCGTTGGGGCTGCCTCACCCCTCGTGGCATCAATGTATCCCTGTCCCTCTGAGGACCCTCCTGCCTCCGACTCCATCCTCCTACCTATGGACCTCTCTTCCTATTTCTCTTCTTGGGTCCTCTACTCCTCGTCCATCCCTGCTTTTCATATCCTCTTTGAGTAACCCCCATCTTGCCTTCTTCCTCCTAAACCCCCCCTCTCCCTACACCTTTTTCTCTTCTGACTATCTTCATGTCCTTTACCTCTTTATCACTATATCACCTCTCCACCTGGACTGTACGTACGATCTCTCTGCCCACCTCTATTGTCCCTCGTCCTTCCTACCACCCCTCTGCTGATCTACTCCTAGCTCACCCCTCTCCTCTCTATTAACTTGTAGTCACTACTCATCTATACCTACTATTCCAGTATCCCCCTTATCCTGATGCCCACTTTCATTCCCCCCTTTGTTCTATCATTTCCCTACTTCTTTACCTCCTATGGTTCATACCTCTTGCACACCATCCCCTATTGCTCCACTTCTTCCAGACTTTCTCTTTTTCCATTCACTTCTGACCTACCGCCTCTCCCCCTATCCAGTTTTCACATACCTGCTTCTTATCCCTCCTCTCCATACCTCCTCCTCCAATACTTCCCTACCTCCCGATAGACTAACTTCCTCCGGACCACCCCTCTATCGCCCTTCTCATTATACCGGCTTTATTATTCTTCCTCACCGTATCTCTTCCTCCAGTATCCAATCCTTCCTTTCGTTGACCTACCTCTCAACTCGTTCAGTTCGAGGCCATCCATTCTGTAGAGTCCATCTCTCTCACCCACTGCCTAGTTTACTACTTTGTCGTGTCATTCTATTTCTTTCTCTTAACCTCTCGCGTGATCTCTCACTTCCATTGTTGAGTGATTTATATGTATTGCTTGTTGTGTCCCAGGAGTATCCTCGTCTATGCCCCCTTTCCCCCCCCCCTTTTTTGGTTTTCCCGAAATTTGATCCTTTTTGCCCTCTTACTGACCTGTCTTTGTCACGTGTTGCTTTCTATACACGTTCTCTGCGCTTTTAGTCATTTAGTCATTCCGACTGGTTTCAGCACGGATTACAGTTTTCCTGCTCCCTGCTCTGAGCTCAGCTAAGTACAATTTATTATACATTTTTCTCTCTCTTTTTCTATTTTATATATTTTGACGCCCATCATACCTCTCATCATGTAAAATTCATTTCTCTCTTTTCTTATTTTTGCATCCTACTTTCCTCGCCCTCCACTTTATCATCTAACATGTAGTAATTGTGCTTCACCGCTTGTTGTCGTTGTCCATGTATTCTGAAGAAGGCCACAGGCCGAAACGTCAGTATTGTGTTGTGTTCTTTATTTGTAAAGCTGTCACCATACCTTGGAGTGTTTAGCACACCCCACCATTGGCTCCTTGCTACCAGCTTTACCGCAGCATTGCAATTATTTGCCTGTTCCCTACTCAATTGATATCGCTGCTACTTTATGTTTGTTTAACGTCATTCATCTCTGTGTACTTTAGTTAGAACCATTTCCACTCCGTTCTTTCACCTACCTATTCTATCTCTCGTCAGTCTCTCCTCGCCTTCACTTCTGGGTGCTTCCTTACCCTCCCCTCTTGCACTTTGCTCCTCATACTTTCTATTCACTACCTTCCCTCTTTCTATTATTGGCTTCTCTATACCTTCACGTATCCTACCTATCTTCATCTAGTTGGTTTATCTCTCATTTCTTTTCTCGATCTTCTCTCATCTCCTCACTATGCCCTCCCTCAAACATCTATCTCATTCTATCCGTCACTCCATCATCGCCTCCTTCTCCACTCTACCCCCGAACTCTCTAACATCTCTAAGGACTTTGCCTTCACTACTTTCAAGAAAACTAGATTTACCTGTCACCTCAATTTCTTGAACAACTGCCTCCATCGTAAAATTCTCCCGTGTGGGTTCCGATCTCACTTCTCACCTCAAGTCGGTCAACCCTACCTCTCTAACTATCTTCGCCGCCAACTGCAGAACCTTGAACTCCAGCATGGCCTGAAACGTGTTCGTCTTGTCGCTTCTAGCCACTCTCGTCTTATATCCCACCTCAACACCCGCCAACAACACCTCCTATCCCAACTCCATCTACTCACCTCTAACTTTCCTGGGACTCTTCGCTTCATCCGCCATACCATCCACCACCACAACCGATCTATGTATGACTTTTTATCCTCTCAGCACAAACGTAAACTCTTGAACCTCCGTCCTCCTCCTCCTCCTCCCCCACCTCCTCCTCTCCCCAATGCCTCTGACTCTAGCTCCCTTGTCACTTGTATTCCCCTGATTTGCCCCTTTCCGACCATGAGCGTTCTCTTCTCAGCAAGGGTCTTAAGTTTGTCCCCCTTCGCCCTTTGAGTGACTCATTCTCTCTCTTACGGGACATTCAGGAGTATCACAGACGACTACGACTCAAACTCTATTACTTTAATCATCCGAACTCTTCCTCTCAACCTCCTCCTACAGACGAATTTGCCCGCTTTTCCTCCCGTAAATCTGACTGGACTCCCCGCTCGGGCGAATCACAGGCTTTGGACCAGTTCATTAACAGTACCTACCGGGATATTAAGGCACTTCGTCCCCATAGACTTCGACGCTCTAATCTTAGTAGTGAAGAGTACCAAGCCCTCCAGGATCTTCGCCGACGTGATGATATTGTCATCAAGCCGGCCGACAAGGGCGGCTCTGTGGTGGTATGGAGGAAAGACCTTTATATCCGGGAAGGGGATAAACAATTATCCGACTCGACTTTCTACCTCCCCACCCCCGACGACACTACTGTCTCTAATAACGCCGTGGTGCGTCGTACGATCCTCCGTTTCATTCAGGATGGATTACTTCCCTCTAGCTCCTCCCGCATGATCCTTCCTGACCACTGCTTGGGCAGACCCTCTTTCTATATGCTGCCTAAAATACATAAACCTGACTCTCCTGGACGTCCTATTGTCTCTTCCATCTCATGTCCTACTGTTCTCATTTCTGACTTCCTCGACAGTGTCTTTCAACCCATAGTTATGGGCCTCCCTTCGTATGTCAAAGACACTAACGACGCCCTTAACATCTTTTTCCTCTATCACCCTCCTTCCTGATCGTCACTACCGCCTCTTCGTTATGGATGTCTGCTCCCTGTATACTTCTATTCCCCACTCCGACGGCCTTCAAGCTCTTCAGTTTTTCCTGGACCGTAGGATCCAACCCTCCATCGCCACTGGCGTCCTCCTCCGTCTAGCAGAATTAGTCTTGAACCTCAACTCTTTCGAGTTCAATGGCAATTTCTTCACCCAGATCAGCGGTGTGGCGATGGGCACTAAAATGGGCCCTAGCTATGCTTGTCTCTTCATGGGTTACCTTGAGCACCAAATCATCCATACCTACAGGGCCCTCTTCCCCTCATGTATCGTAGGTACATTGATGACTGCATTGGTCTGTCTGACCTTCCAGAAGATGAGATCTCCCGTTTCATCGAATATGTCGGACATTTCCACCCCTCTATCCACATCACCTTCCACATCTCCACCTCCTCCGTATCTTTCCTGGACATCCTAGTCTCCTTGGGCACCTCTCATCTTCTCACCTCGGTCTTCTACAAGGCCACTGACTCCCATAGTTTCCTCCGCTACGACTCCTCTCATCCTACATCCTGCAAGAACTCTCTTCCCTATTCCCAGCTTCTCAGACTTCGTCGCCTTTGCCAAGACGACGAAGATTTCCTTCACAATGCCCACCTTATGCTTGATTTCTTCCGCCGACGTCTCTATCCTGAATCAGCTCTCCTCCCTGCCCTGCGTCGAGTTCTCCACACTTCACGTCAGTCTGCTCTTACCCCTCTACTCATCCCCCCTCTGATAGAGTAGTGCTCGCTCTCACCCATCACCCTCACCACTACGCCGCTATTAGGACCATCCACCGCTACCTCCCTATTCTTCGATCTGACCCTACTACTCGTCTGCTCTTCCCTGACCCACCACTAGTGGCCTTTAGACGTGACCGGAACCTCCGAGACTTTCTTGTCAGGGGCCGTCTTCCTGCTGACCACTTCAGCCATCGAGGCACTATCCGCTGCAACCGGAGAGTATGTAAAACTTGTGACCACGTTCTCCAGACCGACACTGTCCTCTTCCCTAATGGTCCTTTCGAGATCAGAGAGGGATTCACTTGCACATCGCGGAACATCATTTATGCCATCATCTGTAAGCGATGCAAGTTGACCTACATCGGTCAGTCTGGTCGCAGAATCGGCGATAGGTGCCGTGAACACTTGAATGACATCACCCAAGAAGCGGACACTCCTGTAGCAGCCCACTTTAACTCGAGGGGCCATCGAGGTAAGACTGATGTCTTGGTAACTGGCCTAGTATCATGCTCCTCTGATCACCACAGTCGGCTCACTCTTGAGCACCGTCTGATCGCTCGTTGGGGCTGCCTCACCCCTCGTGGCATCAATGTATCCCTGTCCCTCTGAGGACCCTCCTGCCTCCGACTCCATCCTCCTACCTATGGACCTCTCTTCCTATTTCTCTTCTTGGGTCCTCTACTCCTCGTCCATCCCTGCTTTTCATATCCTCTTTGAGTAACCCCCATCTTGCCTTCTTCCTCCTAAACCCCCCCCTCTCCCTACACCTTTTTCTCTTCTGACTATCTTCATGTCCTTTACCTCTTTATCACTATATCACCTCTCCACCTGGACTGTACGTACGATCTCTCTGCCCACCTCTATTGTCCCTCGTCCTTCCTACCACCCCTCTGCTGATCTACTCCTAGCTCACCCCTCTCCTCTCTATTAACTTGTAGTCACTACTCATCTATACCTACTATTCCAGTATCCCCCTTATCCTGATGCCCACTTTCATTCCCCCCTTTGTTCTATCATTTCCCTACTTCTTTACCTCCTATGGTTCATACCTCTTGCACACCATCCCCTATTGCTCCACTTCTTCCAGACTTTCTCTTTTTCCATTCACTTCTGACCTACCGCCTCTCCCCCTATCCAGTTTTCACATACCTGCTTCTTATCCCTCCTCTCCATACCTCCTCCTCCAATACTTCCCTACCTCCCGATAGACTAACTTCCTCCGGACCACCCCTCTATCGCCCTTCTCATTATACCGGCTTTATTATTCTTCCTCACCGTATCTCTTCCTCCAGTATCCAATCCTTCCTTTCGTTGACCTACCTCTCAACTCGTTCAGTTCGAGGCCATCCATTCTGTAGAGTCCATCTCTCTCACCCACTGCCTAGTTTACTACTTTGTCGTGTCATTCTATTTCTTTCTCTTAACCTCTCGCGTGATCTCTCACTTCCATTGTTGAGTGATTATATGTATTGCTTGTTGTGTCCCAGGAGTATCCTCGTCTATGCCCCTTTCCCCCCCCCCTTTTTTGGTTTTCCCGAAATTTGATCCTTTTTGCCCTCTTTACTGACCTGTCTTTGTCACGTGTTGCTTTCTATACACGTTCTCTGCGCTTTTAGTCATTTAGTCATTCCGACTGGTTTCAGCACGGATTACAGTTTTCCTGCTCCCTGCTCTGAGCTCAGCTAAGTACAATTTATTATACATTTTTCTCTCTCTTTTTCTATTTTATATATTTTGACGCCCATCATACCTCTCATCATGTAAAATTCATTTCTCTCTTTTCTTATTTTTGCATCCTACTTTCCTCGCCCTCCACTTTATCATCTAACATGTAGTAATTGTGCTTCACCGCTTGTTGTCGTTGTCCATGTATTCTGAAGAAGGCCACAGGCCGAAACGTCAGTATTGTGTTGTGTTCTTTATTTGTAAAGCTGTCACCATACCTTGGAGTGTTTAGCACACCCCACCATTGGCTCCTGGTTAAAATCAGCAGAGATTAATAACTTCTGTCATTAGCTCCACAAGGAGCAGCAAGTCTATGTTATATTTTTCGCCGCAAATAAAATGGTATCCGAACATATTAGTTGCACTAATACTGATCTAATTACAGCCGAATTTAATTATCTAATGATGTTACAATTAGCATATGATATATATATATATATATATATACATATATTATGTTTTTATTGCTCTGTTATCAACATCTTGGTTTTTGATAACAATCATTCCCTCCCGGTATTTAATTTCAGCATTTTATATTCTTATTTATCAGTAAAATGACAGGAAAATTGGTCAGTGGTCGCTGTAATTTGTACCAAGTAATACCACACACGTTTATACATTGCATACAATTATAAATACAAACACTAGCGTGCGCAACTTGAACCGGCAAATGTACCAGGGCGTGTAGAAGTACATCTAATGTTCTCTCTCTCTGTTTGCGACAACCGCTTGCAACAGGTGTACAGTTTCCCGCCACCTACCATGCGGACAGGAGTAAATCAACAGAAGACACTTTGATTGTATCTCATTTTGTCATATTGTTATTAGTCATGTTATTGTTATTGGCGAAACATCAGTGTTATCGTCAAGCTGTTATTAAAATTAAACAATAGTGAACACTAGACGCAGTGATTAGCGTTGATATAATTATGTGTCAATAAGTATGTGGATAGGTTTTTTCTTTACAATCGTGAGAAATTACACACTCACATAAACATTTTTTTTTACGTTTATAAGTATATATATATATATAAAGAGTAATCCACACCATAGACTCCCAAACATTAAAAGCATTGGAATAATGAGAAGACAACACCGTAGACTGGCTTGTCAATTACAACATAAAATATTGTTATTATCGTGGCCTAATAAACTTATTTAAAACATGCATGCCAATACTAATAATTTACTCAAATTAGGAATTGTATTTATTTGTTATTATATTGAACAAAGACGGATGCATTTCCTGTTCATGGTTCTCTGTCAATTCATGATGTTGACTTCATGGAACTCTTAACATATTTATATATTATTTTTTTTGCCACCCCCTCCTCTCTCTCTCTTTCCCTCTCTCTTTCTTCACTGTCTATCACACCCCTTTGAGAGTCGAGGGGGATGCAAAGTTATAGTTTTTATCCTTATTGCAGCTAAAGTCATTGTCATTTGATGATGCTGTAACACTTTCCAGATGTTGTCAATCCATCTTACTCTGAGCTTTTCACTGGCTTCTTTTTCATACCCTCTTCACAAATATTTTTTTTGTTTGGTTTAGAATATCATGGCATTCTTTCCAGATGAGAAAACCATCTCATTTGTTTTCACTGTATGTAGTCCAGAATTAATTTAACGTCTGTTCTCTCTCCTACGATATCATTTCTGATTGTCTCTTCTGGTCACTCCAAACGCCTTTCTTAAACATATCACCTCTGTGGTGTCTTTTCTTTTATTTCATAAACCTACTGTGCTCAATGTTCTGATCTTGTATTTTGTTGTTCTGTTTTGCAATTCGTGTTGCCATGTTCCTTGTTCTTTTTTTTAAAATCTCGTTTATGAGATAATTATTGGAATAGTTTCCCCATTTATTACTTTAGCATGGATGAAATGAACAGTATAAATCTGATATCGAATTTTGAGGCTGTCATATAATCATATTATTTTTGACAATGCTCATAAATTTGCATATTAAAGTTTCCAGCAATTTTATTTTAATTCTCCCTCTCTCCAATTCTCTTTCTTTACTGCTCTCTCACTTTCACTCTCTTTCTCACTCGACTTTTCTAACCATCTATCGAGTATACTCTATTACAATGTATTCCTTTTTCTCTTGCCTCTTTCGATTTTTTTCACATTCTCTCCCTTTCTTTCGATTTCTCTTCTCTAGTTTTCTCTCTCTATTCCACTTACTCTCTTTTGATTTCTATATCTCTCCTGATCTTCATTGCTACTTGTCCTAATAACAATTGTGCAAACTGCATCACAATCTACAACAAAGTTATGTGCTTTTTTCCAGAAAATATTATGTTTATTATATCTCTCAGTTCATTACATCTACCAGTTCATTATATCTCTCAGTTCATTACATCTACCAGTTCATTACATCTCTCACTTCATTATATCTCTCAGTTCATTACATCTCTCACTTCATTATATCTCTCAGTTCATTACATCTACCAGTTTATTATATCTCTCACTTCATTATATCTCTCAGTTCATTACATCTACCAGTTCATTGCATCTCTCACTTCATTATATCTCTCAGTTCATTACATGTACCACTTCATTATATCTCTCAGTTCATTACATCTACCACTTCATTATATCTATCAGTTCATTACATCTACCACTTCATTATATCTCTCAATTCATTACATCTACCACTTCATTATATCTCTCAGTTCATTACATCTACCACTTCATTATATCTCTCAGTTCATTACATCTACCACTTCATTATATCTCTCAGTTCATTACATCTACCAGTTCATTATATCTCTCAGTTCATTATATCTCTAAGTTCATTACATCTACCAGTTCATTATATCTCTCAGTTCATTACATCTCTCAGTTCATTACATCTACCAGTTCATTACATCTCTCACTTCATTACATCTACCAGTTCATTATATCTCTCAGTTCATTACATCTACCACTTCATTATATCTTTCAGTTCATTACATCTACCACTTCATTATATCTCTCAGTTCATTACATCTACCAGTTCATTCTATCTCTCAGTTTATTACATCTCTCAGTTCATTACATCTACTAGTTCATTATATCTCTCAGTTCATTACATCTCTCACTTCATTATATCTCTCAGTTCATTACATCTACCAGTTTATTATATCTCTCAGTTCATTACATCTACCACTTCATTATATCTCTCAGTTCATTACATCTACCACTTCATTATATCTCTCAGTTCATTACATCTACCAGTTCATTATATCTCTCAGTTCATTACATCTCTCACTTCATTATATCTCTCAGTTCATTTCATCTCTCAGTTCATTACATCTCTCAGTTCATTACAACTCTCACTTCATTACATCTCTCAGTTCATTACATCTCTCAGTTCATTACATCTCTCAGTTCATTACAGCTCTCACTTCATTACCTCTCTCAGTTCATTACAACTCTCACTTTATTACATCTCTCAGTTCATTACAACTCTCACTTCATTACATCTCTCAGTTCATTACATCTACCAGGTCATTATATCTCTCAGTTCATTACATCTACCAGTTCCTTATATCTCTCAGTTCATTATATATCTCAGTTCATTACATCTACCAGTTCATTATATCTCTCAGTTCATTACATCTACCACTTCATTATATCTTTCAGTTCATTACATCTACCACTTCATTATATCTCTCAGTTCATTACATCTACCAGTTCATTATATCTCTCAGTTCATTACATCTACCAGTTCATTATATCTCTCAGTTCATTACATCTACCAGTTCATTATATCTCTCAGTTCATTATATCTCTCAGTTCATTACATCTACCAGTTCATTATATCTCTCAGTTCATTACATCTACCACTTCATTATATCTCTCAGTTCATTACATCTACCACTTCATTATATCTCTCAGTTCTTTATATCTACCACTTCATTATATCTCTCAGTTCATTACATCTACCACTTCATTATATCTCTCAGTTCATTGCATCTACCAGTTTATTATATCTCTCAGTTAATTACATCTACCAGTTCATTATATCTCTCAGTTCATTATATCTCACAGTTCATTACATCTACTAGTTCATTATATCTCTCAGTTCATTATATCTCTCAGTTCATTACATCTACCAGTTCATTATATCTCTCAGTTCATTACATCTCTCACTTCATTATATTTCTCAGTTCATTACATCTACCAGTTCATTATATCTCTCAGTTCATTACATCTACCAGTTCATTATATCTCTCAGTTCATTATATATCTCAGTTCATTACATCTACCAGTTCATTATATCTCTCAGTTCATTACATCTACCACTTCATTATATCTCTCAGTTCATTACATCTACCAGTTCATTATATCTCTCACTTCATTATATCTCTCAGTTCATTACATCTACCACTTCATTATATTTCTCAGTTCATTACATCTACCACTTCATTATATCTCTCAGTTCATTACATCTACCAGTTCATTATATCTCTCAGTTCATTATATATCTCAGTTCATTACATCTACCAGTTCATTACATCTCTCACTTCATTACATCTACCAGTTCATTATATCTCTCAGTTCATTACATCTACCACTTCATTATATCTTTCAGTTCATTACATCTACCACTTCATTATATCTCTCAGTTCATTACATCTACCAGTTCATTCTATCTCTCAGTTTATTACATCTCTCAGTTCATTACATCTACTAGTTCATTATATCTCTCAGTTCATTACATCTCTCACTTCATTATATCTCTCAGTTCATTACATCTACCAGTTTATTATATCTCTCAGTTCATTACATCTACCACTTCATTATATCTCTCAGTTCATTACATCTACCACTTCATTATATCTCTCAGTTCATTACATCTACCAGTTCATTATATCTCTCAGTTCATTACATCTCTCACTTCATTATATCTCTCAGTTCATTTCATCTCTCAGTTCATTACATCTCTCAGTTCATTACAACTCTCACTTCATTACATCTCTCAGTTCATTACATCTCTCAGTTCATTACATCTCTCAGTTCATTACAGCTCTCACTTCATTACCTCTCTCAGTTCATTACAACTCTCACTTTATTACATCTCTCAGTTCATTACAACTCTCACTTCATTACATCTCTCAGTTCATTACATCTACCAGGTCATTATATCTCTCAGTTCATTACATCTACCAGTTCCTTATATCTCTCAGTTCATTATATATCTCAGTTCATTACATCTACCAGTTCATTATATCTCTCAGTTCATTACATCTACCACTTCATTATATCTTTCAGTTCATTACATCTACCACTTCATTATATCTCTCAGTTCATTACATCTACCAGTTCATTATATCTCTCAGTTCATTACATCTACCAGTTCATTATATCTCTCAGTTCGTTACATCTACCAGTTCATTATATCTCTCAGTTCATTATATCTCTCAGTTCATTACATCTACCAGTTCATTATATCTCTCAGTTCATTACATCTCTCACTTCATTATATCTCTCAGTTCATTTCATCTCTCAGTTCATTACATCTCTCAGTTCATTACAACTCTCACTTCATTACATCTCTCAGTTCATTACATCTCTCAGTTCATTACATCTCTCAGTTCATTACAGCTCTCACTTCATTACCTCTCTCAGTTCATTACAACTCTCACTTTATTACATCTCTCAGTTCATTACAACTCTCACTTCATTACATCTCTCAGTTCATTACATCTACCAGGTCATTATATCTCTCAGTTCATTACATCTACCAGTTCCTTATATCTCTCAGTTCATTATATATCTCAGTTCATTACATCTACCAGTTCATTATATCTCTCAGTTCATTACATCTACCACTTCATTATATCTTTCAGTTCATTACATCTACCACTTCATTATATCTCTCAGTTCATTACATCTACCAGTTCATTATATCTCTCAGTTCATTACATCTACCAGTTCATTATATCTCTCAGTTCATTACATCTACCAGTTCATTATATCTCTCAGTTCATTATATCTCTCAGTTCATTACATCTACCAGTTCATTATATCTCTCAGTTCATTACATCTACCACTTCATTATATCTCTCAGTTCATTACATCTACCACTTCATTATATCTCTCAGTTCTTTACATCTACCACTTCATTATATCTCTCAGTTCATTACATCTACCACTTCATTATATCTCTCAGTTCATTGCATCTACCAGTTTATTATATCTCTCAGTTAATTACATCTACCAGTTCATTATATCTCTCAGTTCATTATATCTCACAGTTCATTACATCTACTAGTTCATTATATCTCTCAGTTCATTATATCTCTCAGTTCATTACATCTACCAGTTCATTATATCTCTCAATTCATTACATCTCTCACTTCATTATATTTCTCAGTTCATTACATCTACCAGTTCATTATATCTCTCAGTTCATTACATCTACCAGTTCATTATATCTCTCAGTTCATTATATATCTCAGTTCATTACATCTACCAGTTCATTATATCTCTCAGTTCATTACATCTACCACTTCATTATATCTCTCAGTTCATTACATCTACCAGTTCATTATATCTCTCACTTCATTATATCTCTCAGTTCATTACATCTACCACTTCATTATATTTCTCAGTTCATTACATCTACCACTTCATTATATCTCTCAGTTCATTACATCTACCAGTTCATTATATCTCTCAGTTCATTATATATCTCAGTTCATTACATCTACCAGTTCATTATATCTCTCAGTTCATTACATCTACCACTTCATTATATCTCTCAGTTCATTACATCTACCAGTTCATTATATCTCTCAGTTCATTACATCTACCAGTTCATTCTATCTCTCAGTTTATTACATCTCTCAGTTCATTACATCTACTAGTTCATTATATCTCTCAGTTCATTACATCTCTCACTTCATTACATCTATCAGTTCATTACATCTACCAGCTCATTATATTTCTCAGTTCATTACATCTACCACTTCATTATATCTCTCAGTTCATTACATCTCTCACTTCATTATATCTCTCATTTCATTACATCTACCAGTTCATTATATCTCTCAGTTCATTACATCTACCACTTCATTATATCTCTCAGTTCATTACATCTACCAGTTCATTATATCTCTCAGTTCATTACATCTCTAAGTTCATTACATATACTAGTTCATTACATCTACCAGTTCATTATATCTCTCAGTTCATTACATCTACCAGTTCATTATATCTCTCAGTTCATTATATGTCTCGGTTCATTACATCTCTCAATTCATTATATTTCTCAGTTCATTACATCTACCAGTTCATTACATCTCTCAGTTCATTACATCTACCACTTCATTATATCTCTCAGTTCATTATATCTACCAGTTCATTATATCTCTCAGTTCATTACATCTGCCACTTCATTATATCTCTCAGTTCATTACGTCTACCAGTTCATTATATCTCTCAGTTGATTACATCTCTCAGTTCATTACATCTACTAGTTCATTATATCTCTCAGTTCATTGCATCTCTCACTTCATTACATCTTTCAGTTCATTACATCTACCAGTTCACTATATTTCTCAGTTCATTACATCTACCACTTCATTATATCTCTCAGTTCATTGCATCTCTCACTTCATTATATCTCTCAGTTCATTACATCTACCAGTTCATTATATCTCTCAGTTCATTGCATCTACCACTTCATTATATCTCTCAGTTCATTACATCTACCACTTCATTATATCTCTCAGTTCATTACATCTACCAGTTCATTATATCTCTCAGTTCATTACATCTCTCACTTCATTATATCTCTCAGTTCATTACATCTCTCAGTTCATTACATCTCTCAGTTCATTACAACTCTCACTTCATTACATCTCTCAGTTCATTACAACTCTCACTTCATTACATCTCTCAGTTCATTACATCTCTCACTTCATTACATCTCTCAGTTCATTACAACTCTCACTTTATTACATCTCTCAGTTCATTACAACTCTCACTTCATTACATGTCTCAGTTCATTACATCTCTCACTTCATTACATCTCTCACTTCATAATATCTCTCATTTCATTACAACTTTCACTTCATTACATCTCTCAGTTCATTTTATCTCTCAGTTCATTACATCTACCAGTTCATTATATCTCTCAGTTCATTACATCTCACACTTCATTACATCTCTCAGTTCATTACATCTCTCACTTCATTACATCTCTCAGTTTATTACAACTCTCACTTCATTACATCTCTCAGTTCATTACATTTCTCACTTCATTACATCTCTCTGTTCATTACATTTCTCACTTCATTACAACTCTCACTTCATTACATCTCTCAGTTCATTACATCTATTATTTCACCAAAAGAATTGAACCACATCCTTGATACTCGAAGTTTCAAAATATGCACTTCATCAACATGTACAATATGCACTTCATCAACATGTACAATATGCACTTCATCAACATGTACAATATGCACTTCATCAACATGCACAATATGCATTTCATCAACATATACAACATGCACTTCATCAACATGTACAATATGCACAACATATATGTGATTTTATTCTCTGCAATAGACTAATTTTACCGCGGCTCTGTGTGATTATTGATAAATATGTTTTGTATCACTTTGTGAAATAGTAGCTCAGCCAATTCATTTACATGAAATAGTAACACAGATATGTCCATCTTCATGAAATAGTAGCACAGATATGTCCTTCTTTATTAAATAGTAGCACAGACATGTCTTTCTTCATGAAATAGTAACCAAGACATTTCCTTCATCATGAAATAGTAGGACAGGCATTTCCTTCTACATGAAATAGCAACCAAGACATTTCCTTCTACATGAAATAGTAGCACAGACATTTCCTTCATCATGAAATAGTAGCACAGACATTTCCTTCGAAAAGAAATAGTAACCAAGACATTTCCTTCATCATAAAATAGTAGCACAGACATTTTTTTCTTCATGAAATAGTAACCAAGACATTTCCTTCATCATGAAATAGTAGCACAGACATTTCCTTCTACATGAAATAGTAACTAAGACATTTCCTTCTACATGAAATAGTAACCAAGACATTTCCTTCTACATGAAATAGTAGCACAGACATTTCTTTCATCATGAAATAGTAACCAAGACATTTCTTTCATCATGAAATAGTAGCACAGAAATTTCATTCGAAAAGAAATAGTAACCAAGACATTTCCTTCATCATGAAATAGTAGCACAGACATTTCCTTCTTCATGAAATAGTAGCACAGACATTTCCTTCTACATCAAATAGTAACTAAGACATTTCCTTCTACATGAAATAGTTGCACAGACATTTCTTTCATCCTGAAATAGTAACCAAGACATTCCCTTCATCATGAAATAGTAGCACAGACGTTTCCTTCATCATGAAATAGTAGCACAGACATTTCCTTCGAAAAGAAATAGTAACCAAGACATTTCTTTCTACATGAAATAGTAGCACAGACATTTTTTTCTTCATGAAATAGTAACCAAGACATTTCCTTCTACGTGAAATAGTAACCAAGACATTTCCTTCATCATGAAATAGTAGCACAGACATTTCCTTCGAAAAGAAATAGTAAACAAGACATTTTGAACGTCATGAAATAGTAGCACAGACATTTCCTTCTTCATGAAATAGTTGCACAGACATTTCCTTCTACATGAAATAGAAACTAAGGCATTTCCTTCTTCATGAAATAGAAACTAAGACATTTCCTTCTACATGAAATAGTAACTAAGACATTTCCTTCTACATGAAATAGTAACTAAGACATTTCCTTCTACATGAAATAGTAACTAAAACATTTCCTTCTACATGAAATAGTAACTTAGACATTTCCTTCTACATGAAATAGTAACTAAGACATTTCCTTCTACATGAAATAGTAACCAAGACATTTCCTTCATCATGAAATAGTAGCACAGACATTTCCTTCTTAATGAAATAGTAGCACAGACATTTCCTTCTACATGAAATAGTTGCCAAGACATTTCTGTCTTCATGAAATAGTAGCACAGACATTTCTTTCTTCATGAAATAGTAGCACAAACATTTCTTTCTTCATGAAATAGTAGCACAGACATTTCTTTCTTCATGAAATATTAGCACAGACATTTCCTTGTACATGAAATAATAGTACATACATTTCCTTGTTCATGAAATAGTAGCACAGACATTTCCTTCTTCATGAAATAGTTGCACATACATTTCTTTCTTAATGAAATAGTAGCACAGACATTTCCTTCTACATGAAATAGTAGCGCAGACATTTCTTTCTTCATGAAATAGTAACCAAGACATTTCCTTCATCATGAAATAGTAGCACAGACATTTCTTTCTTCATGAAATAGTAGCACAGACATTTCTTTCTTAATGAAATAGTAGCACAGACATTTCCTCCTTCATGAAATAATAGCATTGACATTTCCTTCTTCATGAATTAATAGCGGAGTCAGTTCTGTCTTCATGAAAGTAGCAACAAATATTATTTCTGTACCAAATTATCTAAAATTAAGAACGAGAAAAACAGAATCACCGGGAAATGTGCTGCAATTCTAAACAGAATCAACCATGTTTTATAGACGTGAAATATGACAAGAAGCAGATAATTCTAAAATTCACAGCTTTGCAATGTATAGTTTGTATGAAGAAACCTGTTACGTTTGAGGTGTGCTTTCTAAAGACAGCAGAAAAGTTTGATATCAAGAAAAGTTCGAGGAAGGCAATAAAAACGATTCTTGAATGAAACAACAAAAGAGGCCGCAAGCTCAACCAAAATACCAGATTGAAAATTAATTGGACTAAGGCATTGGGGAAAACCATTTGAATTGGCATACACCGTACAGTACTAAGGTACCCAAAACAACTGTGGAAAAGAATTATGAAGAGCTTACGATATACATAAGTGCTTAAAGGAGTTAGAGAAAACTAGAAGATAACATAGTAATTTGTTTAGTGGTCAAAAAGAGTTGGAGAAAACAACATGAATGATATGATATTCATGTAGTAAAGAATGAACGTGTGTTACCGGGGCCTCATTATGTGGGATATAAAGAATAGTGACACTGTGACCTTCCAGGCATGTCGTAAGAGGCGACTAAGGAGGTTGATCGATGGCTTGACAAGCTGTCATTGTAAAAAGCATTGCTATGGAAACAGACCACAGATTTTAGAAACAGTGATCTCTGCAATATGTGCCATTTTGGCACGCAAGGTTTCTGTTTTTGAGATTGTGGTTCTGCCCTATGTGCCATCTTCGGCTCGAAAGGACAATAGATAGATAGAAAGAATGATGAGGAAAACAACATATATGACGTAACTTTCTAGGTGTTCAAAAGAATTGTTATTAAAAAAAACGTGTTTTAATTATGGCAAATACTTTTACTTTTTTTCATTTAAAAAAATTCCAAACATGGGAAATGCAGTCTGCCTACTTCAATTTTGTTTGATTTTTAAAATATGTTCTCAATTGAGAAGGGAGCATATATTAAGTTGTTTTTAAATTGACATCACAGCGTTCTGGGCAAATTCGTGTGTGTTCTGTTGCTTTAAGGATATGATGAAGTGTAATTCGAATGTTATTACAGTTGCTCGCTTGTTATGCCCACACACACACCTAGCTATCCCTTGTAAGTTGTCCTTCCTACTATTTAATTTTTTTGCCAAGATTAGTCGACTGATAGCCTTCATTGCACAACAGACAACTCCAAAGTGCTCAGATCACCTCCTCAGTACGTTCCGCAGTAAGAAGCACGCCCGCTACACACCAACGAAAGTACTGAAGATGGCTTCAGCTCAGATGCACGAACTCCGTAACACAGGCGATGACCTTGACCCAACCTCTTTAGTCACCATTTAAGATTTACGTGGGGGGTGACAGTGATTCTTTTCTTTCCTGGCTGTGCTCAGGTTCCCGGTAGCTACAAGGACTATTGTCAACGATGTATTCCATCATTAAAATCGGATACTCATTGTTAGAAGGGTTGAATGTCAATACGATATAAATGAGGACTTCCTATACCCGCTATTTTATATTATGGTCATTCAGACAAACTAAGGTCAGTCAATCAATAATCTGGTATACTGAACTCCGGTGTAAAGAAAACAATATCTTACAAACACCCTAAGTTTTGAGGCATCTATTCATTAAGGGTTTTGAAGCTTTCACGGGCAATCCGTTTACTTGTTACTTTCCGTCCCCAACTGGATTAAATAGTAGAGGTGAAGATGATGGGGAAGACATAGAATGATCTTAAAAGAATGACAAGAAACAAAACGGTTTAGAAAATGTTTGTTGTACATCAATGTTACACAGGGAGTTGAAAAGAAGAAGAGGAATTGGATTAAATTCTCGAAATCACTAATTATATAAGCTGGACGATAGCAGTGAGTGAGTATTTCTACGTGTTATTGGTTATTGGCTATTGGTTATTGGTTATTGGTTATGGAAGGCCTCGGAATCACAGCAAACGAATTAAAATCCATAATTGATCAACCGCCCGTGCCAGTGGAATCATCCGAATTACTAACTCATCTCCCAAACAAAGAAAGGTAACTGTAGTCCCCATCGTAGCAGTCTCAGCACACGCCAAAAGACATAAGGCGAAACCGCGCAGAAAGTGAACACAGCCAACTGTTCCCTGTCATACGATATCATCATTCATCGTAAACAAGCGGGATATCGAAGCAGGATCAAAACGGATGAGACACACAGCTCACGGTGTGCACAGAGCACTTAACTCAGTAGCTCCTGCAACAAGCCGGACTTGGAATATGAGGAAACTGCAAGAAGGAACACTTTTCAGACATAGCCTTCAATGGTTCCTGCCGCCTATCCACTATATACCATGGGAGTTCACGTCCTCCCGAAAATGATGATGGTCATAGCACTTGATGATGTTAGGCCATCATTGATGACTCTACTTGTTATTTTCAGTCTCCGGATGGGCTAGTGCCTGACCTCTCCTATTTTGAGATGAAGGGTTGATGAGCTTGCGGAGCGTCCCTCAACATATTATTTTGTCTCTCCTGTAGTAGTGACCTCCCTTTTATTGAGATCAGGATTTAGCTGACGGAGAGTCTCTCTACAAACTACATGTTACTTTCCGTCTCCTGTAGGGCTAGGACGTGACCTCCCCTATCATGATATTAGGGGTCCCTACAATAAAACCTTACAGCAGCACACGTGATCGGAGCCGATACATCTGAGCGTGAAGCGAGCACCGCCTTAAATCAACGCTACAACGACCATCAATATATAGCTGTAAATATGTGGAGTTAATGTTTACACTGACCAAATAGGAAGTGCAGTGAGCAAGTGCTGTTTCTAAAAAATAATGGATCAAAGCATAGCCCTCATCTCAACATTTCCGTTCGGTTGTGTATTAACAACCGGGTGCAGCAGCTGAAGAATGCTTCATGCTCACGGCTGGTTGGTTGAAAGTTGAATACAGCCTGCGAACCACGCGGGCAGTGATATTTTCAAATTGCTTTCCACAGATAAACGTGGTAGATTAGTGTGTAGATAAAGATCAATCACCGCCTTCTTGTTTTTTGTTAAATTTACAAATGTTAATGTTGCATCTTAGTAACACGTTTAAAGTAGGATAACATTTTATGACGTTTGAAATGCCAATCCATTTAAAAATATACAAAGGGAGATATGCACAAGATGGGTAATATAATTTATAAGATAAAAAAAAATATGCCACAATGTTTCATATAAATCAAGCATGAAGCTTAACGTTATAAAAATAGTTCAGCCACCTGATATTCATTTTGATATTCTTTATTGAAATGTAAAAATGCGACAGCAACATTGGGTCAAGTGCATTAGAAGGGCTATTTGGGGATAGAATACATGGTTTCTACACAAAGATTTGACATAAAATATATGTCAAATGGCCAAAAACTTAAATGATAATTTGGAGTACTTTTAGAATTATGAATTTTCTTATAACGGATTGCAATTTAGAAAGGTTCAGTTTTGAAAAAAAAAATCTTAATTTCAGCTGTTGCTTTTTCATTTCTTATTTTTAAGTGAATGGAGAGTGCATATCTATTACCCTTTTCTGTTTACGTTCTTGTTATTTTGAATGAAGAAGCATCATCATCAAGTACCGGGCCTACTGGCGTAGGTGATCATGTCTCTCCACAACTTTCGATTTCGGCAGCTATTTATCATCTCTCTTGTTGACCTTCTGCCAAGCCATTCTCTTAAGCTGTCTGTTATTTTTTCTCTTTGCTTTCCTCTATCTCTTCGTCCCTCAATTTTTCCAGTTGTTACAATATATTACAGTTGTTCTCTTCTCATTACATGGCCAAAAAATGATGATTGTTTCTTCCTAATATTGGAAATTAGCTCTCTTTTTTATTTGACCTCTCTCAGAACATCTTCATTACTCTTCTTAGCTGTCCAAGGTACTCTCATTCTTCTGTAAAACCACATTTCTACATACTCCAGTGATTTTCTTGTCTGTTGTCCTATTGTCCATGATTCGCATCCATATGTTAAGACTGGCTCTACATAACATTTAAGAACTCTTTCTCTTGTTTCTACTGTCAAAAATGGATTGCATAGTATCTTCCTCATTTTTTGGAAAGCTGCTTTTGCCTGAACCATTCTGCATGTCACCTCTTTTGTACATCTTCCGTCTGAGGTTAACAAAGTTCCCAAATATTTAAATTCATTTACCTGTTTTAATATTGTTCCACTTGTCTTTATTTTGCACAGAGTTGATGTCTTTTTCTTTGTTGCTACCATTACCTCTGTCTTCTGGCTATTAAGGCTGAGTCCTTTATTTGTGCTTTCTTTAACTATAATGTCCGGGGGGGGGGGGGGCAATTTACCGTCAATTAATGATTTTTTAGTTTAGGTTGAGAGAGAGGGGGGGGACACCTATACTGGAATTGGGCAGCATTTTATAGCTGGGTGAGCTTGGTCAGTGAACAAAAACTGATCAAGATCTTTTTCCACGTCCATATGATGCTATATACGAAGTTCGTGCACTGTGCACAGATTTTCCTGCGTTACTGACAGTGAGATCAAAATACTCATGGCCATTGTCTAATTGTAGAAATGATGACGCTAATCCAAAGACAAAACGAGTCACGTATTTATTTAATTTTTTAATTCTTTTCCCCCTTATTAATGAGAATATTTGGAAACCAAAATTCGTATTTGGATGCCAAAACTCATATTTAGATGCCAAAACTCATATTTAGATGCCAAAACTCATATTTAGATGCCAAAACTCATATTTAGATGCCAAAACTCATATTTAGATGCCAAAACTCATATTTAGATGCCAAAATTTAGATGCCAAAATTCACGGTGGTAAGAAAGAAAAAGACCACATGAAGCCGTTTCTTGGCCAAGAATCTATGGGCAGCCTGTGACAGTAGATATATAAACAATTCATTGTTGTGACGTCACAGCAATCCGGGCAAACCAATAGGTGATCACAGTCACCTTTCGTCAGCAGATGACGAAAGACTGTACACTTTGAAGATTTCACCAGCTTGTATTTTATCTGTATTCATCCGTATTTCATTGGGGAGCGGGTGGCTCGATAACTTGTCAGGCTCTAAAGCAGGAGAACGTGGGTCCTAATCCCGGTAGGGTCAGCAGATTTTTCTATCGAGGGTGAAATAAAATCTCATGCCTGAACATCTCGTGGCGGCTGCACCGGACAACAAGCCTTTATTCTCCGATCTTACAATCCCCTTTCCCTCCCTGGCATACTCCAGTTATGAGAACATGCCATAAAGAAGATAGTTTAATAGCTTGTGTGTTGTGCACACACTTAGACCGCCCTTACAGATCGCTGTTCATTCTTCCTCAGTGATAGATTTCAACTTCAACTTAAAGGCTGTGTCCACTTTGATAGCTGTGACGATTGCAAGAAACACTCACCGAGGACATGTCTGTCGTCCACATTACCGGCACACATGAGGCTGGCATATCAGCTGTTATTTTGTCACGAACACCCGCATGAAGTGCATAGGGATTATAATTTAAGACAGTTTTCCACGATATAAGATATAAATGAAGCATTATCAAACAACATTAACACAAACATTCAGACAGACACAATATGTGACGACAAGATATGATGCTAGATCTTTTCCGGGCCATGAGTTGTCGCTCCTGATAGTATGTTCAGATACAAATGTAACATGACTCTATGGCGACAAAAGGAAAGACTCGCTAGAAGCTTCGGGTAACAATTTAATTCACGACCCATTGTAAACATGTTTATACCTTAAGCTGTTCACGAAAACAATGAGAGCTTATAAAGAAAAATATGGGTAACAACTGTCGCTCTTTCGTCCTGGAATTAGGTTGTCGAAAGCGATCGCAAGAAACGATGCACTTTGCATATTCATTAGATATTCATGACAACAACATGTTGAAGTCTCTGAAGATGTTGACAGATTTCTCTATCTCTGGCCGCAGCTGTACCCCACATATTTATCAAACCTCAGCTTAGTTTAGAATGAGCGAACCGTAGGCCACATTCATGCAAAACTATCTATCCACAGAGCGCCCCGCCAGTTTTCAATTGTGAAGAGGCTTGGAAGTGCTTATATATGAGAGAAAGGTAAACATACATAGAGGGAGAAAGTGAGGCGCACATACATAGAGGGAGACAGTGAGGCGTACATACATAGAGGGAGTATTGAGGCATACATACATAGAGGAAGACAGTGAGACGTACATACATAGAGGGAGACAGTGAGGCGTACATACATAGAGTAAGACAGTGAGGCGTACATATATAGAGTGAGACAGAGAGGCGTACATAAATAGAGTGAGACGCAGAGGCGTATATGTATAGAGTGAGACAGAGAGGCGTACATGTATAGAGTTAGACGCAGAGGCGTGCATATATAGAGTGAGACAGAGAAGCATACATGTATATAGTGAGACAGAGAAGCGTACATACATAGAATCAAACAGAGAAGCGTATATACATAGAATGAGACAGAGAAGCGTACATACATAGAGGGAGACAGAGTGGCGTACATACATAGAGTGAGACAGAGAGGCGTACATACATAGAGTGAGACAGTTAGGCATATATACACAGAGGGAGACAGAGAGGCATACATACATAGAGTGAGGCGTACATACATAGAGTGAGACAGTGAGGCGTATATACATAAAGTGAGACAGAGAGGTGTACATACACAGAGTGAGACAGAGAGGCGTACATACATATAGTGAGACAGAGAGGCGTACATACAGAGAGTGAGACAGTGAGGCGTACATGTATAGAGTGAGACAGAGAGGCGTACATACATAGAGGGAGACAGAGAGGCGTACATACATAGAGAGAGTGAGGCAGAGAGGCGTACATTCATTGAGGGAGACAGAGAGGCGTTGTCTGAGAAAGAATAGCAAACGGAAAGAAGTAGACACGGAGAGAGAGAGAGAGAGTGAGAGAGACATTTAGAAAAGATCTGACGGTAAGATAAATACTAAAAATATTAATCACTAACCTTTCTCCTCCCAACCTTAACTCCTTTTCCATTCATTCTTGTCTTCCCCTCCAAAACATAAACAAGTTGAATGGTGTTCTTACTGATGTACTTTTGTTTCATTTGTAACTAAAATGAATGAAAAACATGTCGGTGAGTGTTCTCTAGTTTACATTGACACGAAAAATATATAATAATGTAGGCTTTTCCTACTTGCTTGATCCTTTAGTTTTCATAAGATCTGTTGGGATTAAGGTAGGAGAAGCTGCAACTGTATGTTCGCTACATTTCTCCCATATTTCTCTTTTGTTTGTCAGATTTGGGTTGACTCCATACATTTTCCCTGTTCTATTATTTTATATCGTAAATCTGTTATCTCGTTTTTAGTTCATTCTAGTCAAACACCTTTCACTGCTGCCTAGAAATTTGTGCTTACTAAACCGTTTGATCCATGACATAACGTGTTGGAATCATTGTTGTCATTATCAAAACAAGCGGACTTTATAAATCGTATCATAGGTAATGATTTTACAAACTTTCTTCTTTATCCGGTTGTTTCTTTACGAGATGTCCGTAGGATCACCCCATTTCCATATTTTGTATTTTCTTTTCCTGTTTTACATTTTCGATCCATGCTTTACTGACATATAAACAATATTGATGCTACCAGTATGCTGTTTAATATAATAGTCTAATCGTATACATTAGGTAGCTCTGCTTTGCAAATTCTGTTCAATCTTATCAATACAAATGTTAACTGAGCTATTCTAGAATTGATTTTAGAGTAATCGTTAATGATGATATTCTATTCTATCAACGGAAACAGTTTCATTGCAGTCAGGAACTCTCCATTGAAAAAATACAGCTCCACCACTTGTATTAGAGTTTCCCAAAATGCAGTGGTAAATTCTATCGAGAAGGTCGCTCCATGCACGGCCTAGTCTACTGCACGGACGACGATTTATTGATGACGAATCCTTGATATTTGAATTGTTTTTCACATTTTACACGTTGCTCTGCACTTTCACTGTGATTTTGCTGCTTAAAAATAATGGACTTCCTACGTTGGTCTCCTTGCTATATTTTATGAAGAATCGACTTATTTCATATATTAATATAGATCGTTTTTCTTTACTATTCGTTAACGCGACTTTGTTATCTGCAAAACGAAGTTTGATATCTTCCTTCCCTCGATGCCCCCGATACAAGTGTAGTCTTTAAGAGCTTCACTTGTTATTTTGTTTCGTAGCAATGTTAAAAAGGATTGATGACAGAGGACAGTCTTGTCGTTTTCCAAACTTTGTGCTGCATATGGTCCCACTGAGACGCAAAATTTGGATTGCTTAATTCTCTAATATGATTTGAGCTGATTAAGTGGAAGAAATGTAGCCAATACAAGAGCCCCTGTCTATGAGTTTATGTTATAAATGTATCTAGAAGCATTGAGTTTGCATTTTAGCCGTATGTTGTAATTTATTATGCATATTTTTGCTGTTGCTTTTTTATTGTTAGGTGAATGTTTTAAATCATCAGGTAACTCTATTTTGAGTTTTCATGTTATGGTATGTTATAAATGATCACGTAATATTTTTTTTTGTTTACATTAAGATTTAAAACTTTCTCCTTTTACATTCAGTTTTTCTCACATTCTTAGCTCCTCTTTCAAAGCACACATCGTCTCCGTTTCTTTTCCCACCTCATTGAAATCTTCACACTATCCCTACAAATGACCAGTCAAACTCCTTTCTAAATTTGAGCAACGACTCCATTGTGATACCTCCTGCACATGCTTCATCTGGCACAACAATCCTTAGCTTCCGTCACGAGCTCTTTTGTTAGCCCATCAGTTGACATCAGCTCGCTCTCACGAAGTCACCATCATTAGAAGTTGCCTCCTTGACCCCCAGATTTCTTGTTGACCAATTAGTATCAGGTCCATCTTTCAGCTTGAGGTAGCTTCCTTAAGAGCAGGAGAAAACCGCACTTAAAATAGCTTCTCGAATGGTGTGTGTCAGTAACAGTAGAAGATGAGAGAGTTCGTATAGTGGTTGAAGTCACATTTGATTTGGTAAACTTAATGGTTGCATTTACGCCCTGACTTGTAAAGTGATATCTCTTTTGCATGATAGTATAGTAGTGTTAAGAATCGTCAACAAATACCCATATAGGGAATAGGCAAATAATTGCAATGCTGCGGTAAAGCTGGTAGCTGGTTTTCTGTCCACCTCTCCATTCACCTGATCATCTAACATGTAGTTATAGATAATTGTGCTTCATCGTTTATTGTCGTTGTCCCTGTATTCTGAAGAAGGCCACAGGCCGAAACGTCAGTATTGTGTTGTGTTCCTTCCTTGTAAAGCTGTCACCATACCTTGGCGTGTTTAACACTCCCCACCACTGACTCATATATATATATATATATATATATATATATATATGTATATATATATATATGTTTGTATATATGTATATGTTTGTATATATGTATATGTTCATCATCACCATCATTATCATCATAGTCAATTTTATCATTAATATCATCATTACTATCATCATTACTATCATAATGATCGCCACTATTAACATTATCACCATCATCACCATCATCGCTATCATCATTAGTATTATTATCATCACATTAATCATCACCACCATCATCATAAACATCAGCATCAGCATTATCATCACTATCATCATTATCATCATTATCATAAGTATCACCATCATCATTGAGATTACCACTACCATCATCACCATCATTACCATTACTATTATCATTAGCATCACCATCTTCTTCATCGTTATCGTTATCATCATCATCATTATCATCATAGTTATCACCATCATCATTGACATCACCACTACCATCATCACCATCACCATTATCATCAGCATCACAATCTTCATCATCGTTACCATCATCATCATTATCATCATATTTATCATCATCATCATTGACATCACCACTACCATCATCACCATCACCATTATCATCAGCATCACAATCTTCATCATCGTTATCATCATCACCGTCAACATCATCATTAGCACATTTTCCTCATCATCATTTCAGTGCCGTCAATACTCATTCAGGGTTCGCACTGTTCCCCGCCTTATTATTCCTATTCTGGGTGAACTCCTTAATCTCGAGTGAGTCGTTGCCTGCTGCCTTCGCCTCACTTATCGGCTTCTTCTTAGTGTCTCTCGATGTCTAATTCTTATTTTTGTCCCTGCTGTTTCCCATTGAAGGTCATGCTGTACGATTCTCTTGCTATTTCTTCTCAACGCATAGTGCACCTATGTCATTTTTTGAGTATGTTGTAGATGAGATTGTTAGTTGCATGTTTATTTTATTTCTGCACTAATAACTTCATTCAGCTTTATACAATTTATTTGCCTTCGAAATGTTGCTGTCGAATGAAGATGTTCGGACACAGTCGCGCTAGGCGATGGCGTAGAGGGAATATGGTGTTAGTACACATATAATTATAGACCTACGGCACATTATGATTTGGGTAACGTGGTCGACATTATGCCAGTGCTGTATTTCTTTCACACAGAACATCCAGTACTCATTTAATTAAGTCTGTATGAACCTGAAAGCCGCCTTCCAGGGTCGAAACCGGGCTATTGTTTTTAGTAGTCTATATCAGTATCAGTTTTGTTTTCAAATGCAAACTCATTTATACTCGTTATATTTCTTTCTTTGTTTTCCAGCTGTCACATAAGTTAGAGTGGATAATACATTAAGCTGAGTATCCTAAAATTAATTTTTAAGCCATTAAAAAAATGTCCATATTTTCTGAAAGTCACTGATGCCTTGCCTTTCTTATTATGATTCGTCCTATTTGTATGTGTATCTTCTTGATCAATGCAAGTTCCGAAATATTCAAAGTGACCGACTTCTTGCATTAGTTTTCATTTCATGGTATTTTTGTTCTACCTGAGTAATTTAATTATTGCATCATAGCCTTTAAGACAGGACATATTTTTTTCGTTGATTGATCTCAAGAACTATTCTTACAGATGTACATGGCGTCTCAGATACATGGCATCTGAGTGAAATTGTAGACAGAAAACAAAATAGTACAAGTTTGGTTGGTTGGCATTTGTGTTTTTCCTTTTTCTTCATTAAGTCTGAGACTATATCTTTGTACTGTTTCAACATGCAGTTTACACTGAGGCCCGTTCAGTTTTCTATGTTGAGAAGTTTAGGAAGCGCGATCGCCAGTGATTAAATCAATCGGCCAGTCAGTAAGTAACAAACAACTTTATTGTTTATATATAAAGAGAAAATAGAAAAACGTTGTAAAAATATTCATTCCATTTGGAAATTTGCTTTTTCGATATTTAGTCGATTAAATATAATATTTCAATTATATTTTTATTTTCTTGCGCTCGATACAGTATGATGCTCATGACACTTATTTACATCCTTTTTTAAATTTTAATTTCACTAAAAAAAAAGTTTTTCTTTCGGCGTTCGTAGGTCATGGACGAATACAATGTCTTATTTGTATGTTTCTATTGCCAGCGAGTTGGGACAGACGTTCATCCAAACCGCTGTGCGTTGTTCTTAAATCAATAGAACATAGACATTAGTCATGGTGTCTGTTGGGTTATCAAATTGAACAGCAACATGTTTAGCTTTCTCTGATTGCATAATCAAATTGATTGTTCAAGTTTTTTGCCAAGATTATATTCCTATCGACCCTTTCATGTAGACACATTGACTTCTAGCCCATCATGGTTTCTGCCATTTTAACCGCTGCAAGACCTATCCATTCTTCAGCTGCAGTGTGTGATTCTTGCTTCAAGCGATTACTGATACATTTCAACAATGTTTTGATATTGAATATTAATCGAATGTATATGTCATGCTGATTTAAAATTCCAAACTTTGAATAAATCTTTCTTAATTCTCACAGTATTGGCCCGCTGTTTAAAATTAGACTAATGCGAGATTAGATCATTGAAGTTCCTCAACTGATTTTTTCTTAAAAATTAAAAACACTCCAGTCACTTAATTCGAACAGAAGTTAATTGGTTAATTGTTTTTTGTCTTCTATTTCTGAGAATCCATTATTGATTAACTGTCAGGTATTTGCGCTTACAGTTTGGTAACACGTGGAAATAATGAATATTAATTAAAATGGAACATGAAAATGGTCATGAACATGGTGAAAACACTGGTTATGGTTATTCGAAGGCCACCGTATCGCTGCAAACGAATGGAAATTCATAATTGTTAAAACACCCGTGCCAGTGGAATCATCCGAATTAACAACTCAACGAATACCCAAACAAAGAGAGTTGCAGTCTTAATCGAGCAGATACAGCACACGTCAAAATACATCAGGAGTTTCAGCACCGAATTGAACGCATCTGAACTGTCCTTCGCCATTCGATATCATCATTCATCATAAGCAATCTGAATTTAGAAACACTATCGGGAATAATCACACAGCTCACGATGTGCACTACTTAGTAGCTCCGGCAGCAATTCGGACGTGGAATATGAGGAAACTGCAACAAGGAACATGTTTCAGCTGTCGCCTATCCGCCATATTGACCGGAAGTCTGGTGAGAACATTGTAATGCTATACATTTTTTTTCCATAACAACAAGAACATTTATAACTCCCAGAGCCCTTAACACGCAACCCATTTTGACAAGACTTGTCAAATGAACAATTCCTAATTAATATAACAGTGACCATAAGCATTATATTATGTAATACATGTTTTGATGTTTTGTTACTATACAAAAGGATTCTTCTTCTGTATTCAAATCTTTTAATCGTGGAACTTGACGTTTGGCCTTGATTCATCCTGGAGGTGCAGCAACAACATCATGACACACGATGAGCTAGTTGTACGGTCGGTACTCGTGTGCGCGCGTGTTCTGATTATTTCCCCTAAATCTGTACTGTGATGGGAACACGCCTTGTTCGGTCATCTGATTCTTGTTTTGTAGTAGTTTTTTTTTCTCGTGGCGCGAATGTCAACAATGGTTGTTGATCCCACCGTGCCCGGGGTTGCTGTCTGGATGTTCCGAGTCTTTCCTTCTCTCGATGGTAACTGTTAGGCAGCATTGGATTGTTTTCTGTGGTGTCGATGGTAACTGTTAGGCAGCATTGGATTGTTTTCTGTGGTGTCGATGGTAACTGTTAGGCAGCATTGGATTGTTTTCTGTGGTGTCGATGGTAACTGTTAGGCAGCATTGGATTGTTTTCTGTGGTGTCGATGGTAACTGTTAGGCAGCATTGGATTGTTTTCTGTGGTGTCGATGGTAACTGTTAGGCAGCATTGTATTGTTTTCTGTGGTGTCCTTCCCAGTAGATAAAGCTTTGAATTCCAGGTCTTCGCCAGCACCACGGAGTTCGTGCATCTGGACTAAAACCATCTTTTGTCCTTTTATCTAGCGGCGTTTATGAACGATGGGATTGGGAGGGGATCTGAACAATAAAAAGTTGTTCGATGTCCAGGGATCAATCGATTAAACTAACCATCTTGGCATACGCTCACAAAGTGGGCGTAGATTCATTGTGCCGCTCATCATCATCGAGTGCCATCTCCACATCGAAGGTTGGCTACCATGGGACGTCATTCTGCTCTGTCTCTTGCTTTGATGGTGCAGGTTGTTAAAGGCTGGTTTGTCCATCTTTTGATGTTACTCGTCCATGTTAGTCTTGGTCTGCCTCTTTTACCTTGTATTTTACCCTCCAGGATTACTTTTAGTAGGCTGTTGTGTCTTTTAACATGGCCCAAAAAAAATCGCATTTGTCTTGTTTGAATTGTGTTTAGTAGTTCTCTTTTCATTTTTAGTTGTTTTAAGACTTCATGGTTTGTTTTCTTTTCCTTCCATCCATTTCTACCTATTCTTCTATATATCCACATTTCAAAGGCTTCAATTCTCTGTTCTGTTTTCTTGTCTAATGTCCATTTTTCTACACCATATTGTTATGCTAGTTTACGGCAAAGTTCCAATATCTGTCACAGACAAATTTGCATAACAAGCTTGTCCCGGCAGCGGCCATTTTCGACTTTAACCTGGTTATGATTCTTTAACGTGCATGAGTAGATACGAGACTTCCTGTTTTATTTTGCTGTTATCCGAAACAGCCATACATGGAGTCTCACTACCCATAGACCAGGTAAAGCCAAGAAGAAACCACGGATTCTATATGAACAATTGAAACTGTTGCTCGATTTGAACCCAGCATCTTCATGTCGGAGGCCGACCCCTAGACATCCAGTCCTCCTAACTAAACTAAACAATAACTTTACATATGGATTTAGCAACCATAGCGCCTCCCCCCCCCCCTCTCCACTACAGGCTTCCAACATTGGTCATGAGAAGCGTTGTTTGGTGATGTATCAGCTCCGTCTATTACATCTAACCCGTCCTAAGACAGCTATGATCTGGTCTCACAATCACAAACATTCACGTTGCTACAGTTGCAACAATTATGTACCGGCAGTTTGGTCTGATAACAGGTTTAGCAGAAGGAGGTCGACGCCTGGGAGTCATGACCTAGGTCAGCCCGCCTCCTCTTCTCAAAGTGTGTCAAGATGCTAACAGATCGAACCACTTGTTGCTGGACGGAGCCGCTTCTGGTAACTTTTTTTTTTTTTTTTCGTTCTTCATCTCTGGCGAGTCCCTAAAGACTAGGAACTGAATGGCACAGATAGATAACTACCACCTCGGAAGTTCTCATTTTGTCCCGGCGATGAACAATTGACGTTTCAAGCCGAGCTTCGCTATTGAGACGGTCACCGCAGAGAGAAATCACAAGTAAAACCCCCAACTGGTGCAGCCGAGATTTGAACTCACAACCTCTGTCTCAAGACCGGCGTCTTGCCCCGAGACCAACCAGTCTCCCATGTGATGATTTAAATGTCTCCCTTGCAGGTTTTATAAAAAAAAAAGTCATCGTCATCAGCGAGTGCCGTCTCCGCAACGAAGGTTGGCTACCATGGATCACCATTCCATTCTGTTTCTTGCTTTGATGGTGCAGGTTGTCATAGATTGGCTTGTCCATCTTTTCATGTTACTCGTCCATGTTAGTCTTGGTCTGCCTCTGCCTCTTTTACCTTGTATTTTCCCTTCCAATATTACTTTTGGTAGGCTGTTGTGTCTTTTAACATGCCACACAAATGTTATTTGTCTTATTCTAATTGTGTTTAGTAGTTCTCTTGTTATTTTTAGTTGTTTTAAAACTTCATCGTTTGTTTTCTTTTCTTTCCATCCAATTCTACCTATTCTTCTATAAATCCACATTTAAAAGGCTTCAATTTTCTGTTCTGTTTTCTTGTCTACTGTCAATGTTTCTGCACCATACAGGAATATTGAGAAGATGCTGCTGTTATTTGTTTTGTTCTTAGTATATTTTTCATGGCATTAAAATTACATTTTGCTATACCTATTCTTTTGTTTATTTCAATTTTACATTTTCCATCATTGGTTATAATATGTCAAAAGGTAGTTGTAGCTCTGAACTGTTTCCAGATGTATTCCTTAATTTTGATATTTATTTGTAGGTCTTGAGAATTTTCTTTGTTTATTTTTGATATTCGTATCTAGTCCATATTTTTTTGCTTGTTATGTTTATCACATTAAGCAATTGTTGTAGGTCTTTAGGATTTTCTGCTAGTAGAACAGTATCATCAGCAGATCTTAGGTTATTGATTATCTTTCCATTAATGTTTAGGCCTGGTATCTCTGAGATGTTTTTAAAGATTTGCTCAGTGTATAGATTGAACAAGCTTGGTGATAGGATGCATCCTTGTCTTGCTCCTTTTTTTTATATCCATGGGTGTAGAGTTCTCCATGTTATATTTTATTATTGCTGTTTGCACCCAATACAAATTACATATTAGTCCTATGTCAGTGTCGTCTAGATTTATATCCTTTAGGCAGTCTATAAGTTGATTATGATGTATTCTATCGAAAGTTTGGTGTAGTCTATGAAGCAGGCATATATTGGTTTGTTTACTTCTATGTACTTTTCAATCAATGTTCTCATGCTAAATATGGCTTCTTTTGTGCCACTGTTTTTTCTGAATCCAAATTGTTGCTCATCTAATTCAGTATTGATTTTATTCTGAATCCTTCTCTGTATAACTTTTAGTAAAATTTTTGTTACCTGGCTCATTAGGCTTATTGTTCTGAAGTCACTGCATTCAACTGCACCATTCTTTTTAGGCAATGCAATGAAAGTTGATGTTTGTGTTCGTTTGGTATGTATCCTGTATGGTATATGTCATTGCTTATGTCTGTGATCACTTCAATGCCATAATCTTCTAGAGCCTGTATCATCTCTATCCGTATATTGTCAGGTCCTGCTGCCTTTCCCTTTTTCGTTGTTTTTATAGCTTTTTCTACTTCAGATTTCAGGATTTTATAGCTGTATATTTTGTAAATTTTATAAATGGCTCTTTGTCCCTTTCGTCATGAAATAATTCTGTTATATATTCTTGCCATCTATCTATTATATCTTTGTTGTCTGTTAGCATTCTTCCATCTTTGTTTGCAATACATCCGCTTCCTGCAGCTTTTTGTCTTTATTAGTTATTCTCTTTATTTCTGTGTGCATCTCTCTTAAATTTTGTTTACTTTCCATAGTATCGACTTCTAGACATCTTTGGTTGAGCCAGTCTTCTTTTGCCTTTTAGCACATTCTCCGTATTTCATTGTCTATATCCTCGTATCTGGCAGCGTTTTTCGCTTGTCTTCTTTCTACCATTTTTTTCTAAGATTTTGTCAGTTATCCATTTTTGTTTTTTGTTACTTTCCTTTTTTGGTTTAATCCTATTATACTGTTTAATGTCACTGCATGTACAAAATGACCATCGCCAAAGTACTCGGGTAATGTCCCTTTAATACTTCAAACCAAACTACTTTTGTAACACACAAGGATATAAGTAGAGGTGCACTACGTCACTAGTAACGATGAGGATCACAAGCATATTTTAATGAAATTGGTTAGTACTATTTCAACAACGGCAGGAAGTTAAGTATAAAAGAAGGAGGGGTCAATAGTCAGATGTTCAACATATACCCGGTTCAAAACTCTTTCCTGAAAGATCGAAAAAGGGGGGGGGGGGGGGTAGGGCTCAGTAGCCTAGTTGGGAAAAAATCACCCCGCTAGCTATCGATGTTCGGACAACCTGCGTGTTCGATTCCCGCTGGAAGCAGTTTGTGAATTGTGCTGGTGGTTGGGAAAAAATACCCCTGCGGTCGACCCAGCCGCTGGCAGAAATGGGTACCAGGGTACCACCGTGGGTAGATGAGGAATGGCGCCTCGCTCGTGAGTTACAGTGCTTGAAGCGACACTAGACAGGAGTCTCCGAACATTTCTGGAAAGGCGGCCGAGCACATATGGGTAAAAACCCGATTGCTAAGACACCGATTCAAGTCACGTACCTTTACCTTTACTGAAAAAAATAGTTTCTTTTAGTTTAGTCATCTCCTACAATTAATAAGGAAGGCTCAACAATGTGATAGAACTGCTTGCACAGAACAGAGAAAAATGGCGAGATTTGATAAAATATCTTTAAAAGAATTGAAACCTGCTAGAATAAAAATTCAGATAAGAGAAGGAGTATCTTGGTCTACGCCCTATGGGCCGGCTACGGCTCGAGAGGTCAATAGATAGAATATTGGTTTAAGAACAGAATACGATCTACATGACCTAGCAGTGAATGGTCAGACATGGCCAGAGAGAAGCTAAATGACTCCTGATGTGAAAATAAATAAAAGTGAGTGTTCATCCTGCTATAAGAAATCCATGACAAAAAGCAGGTCTCATGATCATTATCAAATTGAGAAATATCATTTGGTAGTTGAACATTGACAAGAGCAAGTAGTGTTCATCTGAGCGGGTGATATTACAAATGTGACTGAGTGTTGAAAAAAATCAAAATAGAATTTTAGTTCTATTATGCTACCAACGTTTCTTTCTTCTTTTTTCTTCTTTCTTTCTTTCTTTCTTTCTGTCTGTCTGTCTTTCTTTCTTTCTTTCTTTCTTTCTTTCTTTCTTTCTTTCTTTTTTTCTTTCTTTCTTTCTTCCATCCTTCCTGCCTTTCTTTCTTTCTTTTATATCTTTCTAAATATATCCATATTTTAATAGACGATGGTCATTCATTAAATATTATAGATCCAATGTCACAACATAAAGACGTATTAAAGTACATGTACAAGTGTCACTTTCTGTCTTAGTGTCACAAACTGAACTCGTTCTTATTTTATCAGTTTTACTTCATATTGAAAAAGAGAAACATTCTAACCACAATGCATTAAAAAAATCGTATCACTTGAATTAGGACAGAAATTACACATTTTCACAAAGTCTAACAACTGTGTAAGGTATTTCTATTATATATGAAAATTAACAAAAAAACACATTTCAATCATCGCAGTTTCCTACATCTGGGACGGAACAGCACGAATAGTAGTTTCCAGTGGTTTAGGCTGGAGACAAATAATAAAAGTAAGTAAAGTACCCCCCCGTCACGCCAAGTGGCGTATAGGGAAATATGGTGTTAGTGACCCTATATTTTACAGACCTTCAGCACATGATTTTTGGGGTAATGTGGTCGGTATTACGCCCGTGCTAGGAGACAAATAATAATAAATGAATATTATTGTAGAGGGAAACTCCTCGGAAGTTTGTCTGCAACGCAAGTATTCAGCCCTACTCTATCCGGGAGATACTTGTCTAAACAGGAAAAAATACAGATACACTATGTATTTCCGAGCTGTGATCGCAACCTTATGCTATAGTCATGAGAACACCTGCGCGAATGACATTGCCTACGAAGCTAATTTTTGCGTTTGGCTTTTCGTGGCAAGGCGCTGTGCCACTGAGTACGGCTTCGATCCTGCTTTGGTCTATATTTTTTTCTGTTGTTGATTATTTGTCAATTTTTCCGAGTGCTGTAAACATACCTCTTCCTCTGAATTGATTCGCTGATTATCTCCTCGGAAGTTTCCCTCTATAATAGTATTCATTTATTATTATTTGTCTCCTTCCTACATCTCCCTAACACTTCCTTCCCTCTCCATGATTCCCCACCTCCACTTTAATGTTTCCTACACTAACATGAGCCCCCGTTTATTGTTGCCTTCTCCATGTGGCTAGAACACAATCACCCACTCTATTCGCTCCCACTTTTCGCGCCCAACACAGCGAATAAAGCGATCCTAAAAGCCCATTGTATATAATGTTTGTTAACCACACAATGGAGTCGCGCTTTTTTTTATTCGCAGTGAAATTGATAGCTTCAAAGGGAAATAATTCATACTGGAAGTCACTAATTATGCTTTATTAGTTATACTCCCCCTCCCCCCCCCCCCAGGCAAAAAGATAGCGCCTTAATAAAACCTTATATAATTTTAATGAAGATAGGTAAGTTTTAAAATGTGCGTGCAAATTCTTGCTCGGATAATCCATAAATTGTGAAGATGTCAGGTATCAGTTTACGCTTTCCCATAGAAGTAATAATTACTCAAAGCAATTGTCATCCTCTTGACTGAAGAGCAAACGAAAAATAACGAACACCGAGATAAAAACGTGTTAGACAGGAAATAGGATGAGAGATGTAATCAAAAACGAAGAACTGAGAAAAGAGTTAGGCATAATTTCCGCCACAGAATACATAAAGAAACAGCGGATACAATTGTTTGGTCATGTGATAAGACAGAAGACTGAAATACAACACAGCGAGACTCTAATAAAAGGTGCGAGAAACACCAGATCCAAAGGCTGAACACGAAAAAGATGGATTGATTGAATATAAGAAGCACAAGGAAACATAACAGCAGCTGAGACCAATAGAAGAGCAAAAGATCGCAAATTATGTCTACCCTCAATGCTGAAAGACAAATGATAAAGGAGAGAAGATTGTTCTCCCACTCCTTCGTTCACCCTACGATTACACATTTCGTGTGCTGCCTGTAAAGGAAGTTAGCTGAACGTAATACCAGGTGTTCTGGTATTCAACAGGCTGCGAGATGTTTTGTTTTCGGACCAACATATCCGGCTGTATGATGTTTTGGGTATCGGGTTGTCTTCTCTCCCATTCTCTACTCGCAGGGCCAAATTGGCTAGTCTGTTTTCAAAGGTGTCGCTTTCAGATGTGGAAGATCTTCATTACCTAAAGATTTGAAACAGTCAGCTATGAGTCGTTGACTGTTTTCAGTTCATATGTTATCTGTCTTCTTGTCCCCGAGAATGATTCCATTTTGTGACAGAAATAAAATAGAATCTATTGGTTTGATTATTTCTCATACGGAATTGAGTCACGCAACATCCTTCTACAACATTAAACAAACAAGAGGATCAATAGAGACTACTGAAAAGTGAGTTTGATATGGGAAAGCTGTGAGAACAACATAGACAACCAAAGGGTGTCATGAAGACGTCGAGAATGAACAAAACATTTGAAGTGAATTAGGAAGATAAGAAAGCAGTTTTTGGACATGGGGCGAAAGGTGGAGGGAAAGTTGAAAATATTGTAACAACGAACATAAAATTGTAGAATAAAGAGCAAACAAAAGTAAAAAAAATAACAAATAAAATATAGGCTAAAAGATCATTGTTGTGTATTATTCTCTTAAATAAAGCTGTCACTGTGCCCGCCTCCATCTTAGCGACACAAGAAAAAGTTATTAACAGTCTGAACTAGATAAAAATGAACACCCTAAGGAATAGCCTTTAGTGTACTGGACTAGAACGGACAAGAGGTAGGGTTCGATCCCAACCGACGGCTTCTGGGTTCACCCAGCCTTTAATGGGTACCGGATTTTTTTTCTGGGAAAGAAAAGTGGTACGGACGTAATACCGATGACATTACCCCAAAAATCATGTGCTGAGGGTCTGTAAAATTTATGGTCACTAACACCATATTTCCTATACGCCACTTGGCGTGACGGGGCTACTTGACTTAACTTTAAGGAATAGCCTTCCGTCTATAAATAGATTTTAATATTTTGCAGCGCCTTAAGAAAATATTTTTTTTTGTTCGCCGTGTCATTCTCTGTAAGGCATACAAGGAACAGGGAAATGACGGAGAAAATGTATTCCCGTCCGACGGCACACGATAATAAAGCCATCAGTGCCGTCAAAATAACGGGGAAAGACATATGGCAGGGAAATGTTGAGGGAAGTTTACTTCTGTCGGTTGGCACATGTTGATAAAGCCCTCAGTGCCGTTAAAATGGCGGAAAGACACTTGGCAGGGAAATATTGAGGAAAGTTTACTTCCGTCGGATGGCACATGTGATGAAGCCCTCAGTGACGTTAAAATGGCGGAAAGACACTTGGCAGGGAAATATTGAGGAAAGTTTACTTCCGTCGGATGGCACATGATGATGAAGCCATCAGTGCCGTTAAAATGGCGGAAAGACACTTGGCAGGGAAATATTGAGGAAAGTTTACTTCCGTCGGATGGCACATGATGATGAAGCCATCAGTGCCGTTAAAATGGCGGAAAGACACATGGCAGGGAAATATTGAGGAAAGTTTACTTCCGTCGGATGGCACATGATGATGAAGCCCTCAGTGACGTTAAAATGGCGGAAAGACACTTGGCAGGGAAATATTGAGGAAAGTTTACTTCCGTCGGATGGCACATGATGATGAAACCCTCAGTGCCGTTAAAATGGCGGAAAGACACATGGCAGGGAAATATTGAGGAAAGTTTACTTCCGTCGGATGGCACATGATGATGAAGCCCTCAGTGCCGTTAAAATGGCGGGAGGCACTTGGCAGGGAAGAGTGCTTAACCTGTGTTGGTAAACGCACACAACGCGCGGGTGTGCTGATGGTGGAACCAACTAGTAGCTCTGGCACTGTCCAACAGCTCGGGATTAGTTTCGCACTTGGAGCCATTGAGACAGAACACAAAGGTATCCGGTATAATGGGATATCGTTTTTCCGAGTCAATAGTTCTGTCGTGTTTTTTATTTTGTTTCTCTGATTAGAGGCGGTTAACAAGATAACAAAAACATAACATTTTCAATAGGTCTAGTTATATTGAACATTGATAGATTTGCTGAACGAACTGAGTGTTCGTCTTCACGCCCCGCCCCCCCCACCACCACCCCCACCCACAACCTTCTTTCAAACTAGCGCTCACTATTTTTCTCTATCATTCTTTGGTGCACTTTACTCTGCTTTCTTTATTTGCTTTTTCTTGTTGCCTTTAACATTTATCCGTATATCTCTCTAAACATGTCAATATGTTATCTATCTATCTATCTATCTATCTATCTATCTATCTATCTATCTATCTATCTATCTATCTATCTATCTATCTATCTATCTATCTATCTATCTATCTATCTATCTATCTATCTATCTACCTACCTACCTACCTACCTACCTACCTACCTACCTACCTACCTACCTACCTACCTACCTACCGACCTACCTACCTACCTACCTACCTACCTACCTACCTACCTACCTACCTACCTACCTACCTATCTATCTATCTATATATCTATCTATCTATCTATCTATCTATCTATCTATCTATCTATCTATCTATCTATCTATCTATCTATCTATCTATCTATCTATCTATCTATCTATCTATCTATCTATCTATCTATCTATCTATCTATCTATCTATCTATCTATCTATCTATCTATCTATCTATCTATCTATCTATCTATCTATCTATCTATCTATCTGTCTGTATGTCTGTCTGTCTATCTGTCTGTATGTCTGTCTGTATGTCTGTCTGTATGTCTGTCTGGATGTCTGTCTGTCTGTCTGTCTGTCTGTCTGTCTGTATGTCTGTCTGTATGTCTGTCTGTCTGTCTGTCTGTCTGTATGTCTGTCTGTCTGTCTGTATGTCTGTCTGTCTGTCTGTCTGTCTGTCTGTCTGTCTGTCTGTCTGTCTGTCTGTCTGTCTGTCTGTCTGTCTGTCTGTCTATCTGTCTATCTACCAACCAACCTCACCACCCACCCAGTTTCAAATCAAATTCCCGGTTGCCCTAACCTTTTTTGCCACTAACCAGAAAACAGAATATGTGTGTGTATGTATGTATGTATGTATGTATGTATGTATGTATGTATGTATGTATGTATGTATGTATGTATGCTATTATGTATGCATGTATGTATGTATGTATGTATGTATGTATGTATGTATGTATGTATGTATGTATGTATGTATGTATGTATGTATGTATGTATGTATGTATGTATGTATGTATGTATGTATGTATGTATGTATGTATGTATGTATGCATGTATGTATGTATGTTTGTATGCATGTATGTATGTTATTATGCATGTATGTATGTATGTATGTATGTATGTATGTATGTATGTATGTATGTATGTATGTATGTATGTATGTATGTATGTATGCATATATGTATGTATGTATGCATGTATGTATGTAAGTATGTATGTATGTATGTATGTATGTATGTATGTATGTATGTATGCATGTATGTATGTATGCATGTATGCATGTATGTATGTATGTATGTATGCATGCATGCATGCATGTATGTATGTATGTATGTATGTATGTATGTATGTATGTATGTATGTATGTATGTATGTATGTATGTATGTATGTATGTATGTATATGTGTGTGTGTGTGTGTGTGTATGTATGTATGTATGTGTGCATATATGATTATCAAACGCAAATTTTCTGTCGAATTGTTTCGAGAACATGACGCAATTAAAGATAGAACATTGTCATATACCGCTTCAGAGTCTTTTGGCATAACTTGCACATACATAGAGGTAGGGTTCGATCTCAACCGACGGCTTCCGGTTCACCCAGCCTTTAATGGTACCGGATTTTTTCTGGGAAAGTAAAGCGGCACGTGCGTATTACCGACCAAATTACCCCAAAAATCATGTGCTGAAGGTCTGTAAAATTTATGGTCACTAACACCATATTCCCTATACGCCACTTGGTGTGACGGTGGAACTTTACTTTCTTTTGCACATACATAAAAGTTACAAAACTTGTAATAAGTCTAGCTCAAACAAAAAAAAAAAAACGCCAGAGCATGGAAAACTAGAAAAATAAATAATGAATCTGTAATTCAGTCATGAAGAAAGAATGGACCAGAGAACGTATGAGTTGAAATTATTTTATTTAAAGTGGTATAGAAACCTCTCAATAACAGATTGATTAAGGCTATTAGCATCAGTGAGGGATTTAACCAACGTGACCATAATACACATGCTATGCATAACTTATATCTGTGACAATGCGCAACGTATACATTGCACAAACAATAACAGAGGTCAACGGCAAGAAAAGGCTTAGTCATAGTTGTTGTGGGACGGGGGTGCAGGAGTGCCTTAAAAACCTGAAAGTGATGACAGACCTGGGCCCGAGACTCAAGATCAGTCAGAAGAATAACAAACGCCGAAAAGAAATGTATTAGAAGCAAATCAGGAAAAAAGATGGAAAAGGATTCGTTATCATCATCAGGTCGCATGTCGTTTGAGAATGTTGCATTCATCACAGTCGTCTGAAAGAATCTAACTAGATTTGCCACTTCTTCTGTTGTCATGTTCAAGGTCTCCTTGATGTTTTGAAACCACTTTCTTTGTCTGACCTGATGCGCCGCCCAGGAACCATGCCTTCCATTATTTTTCTTTAGAGTCTGCTGTCTTTTGACGTGGTCCAAGTACTTTAATTTCTTTTGTTGAATGGTGTTTATAAGCCAGTTATTTTTAGTGTTTAAATCTTGTAATGTCTTCATTGCTATTTTTTATTGTCCAAGGTTTCTTAGGAATTTTTCTGTAGCATTTTGTTTCCAATGAATCGATTTTCTTCCTTGCTGTTTACGAGATTGTGAATGATTCACAACCGCATTATGCAATCAATAAGATACATATCCTTAGTCACTTTAATTTTACTCTCTTGTTGGTATTGTGCCTCATGTTCTTCATAAAGTTTAATTTTTATGTTGTTATTGCTTATCTTCTCTTGATCTCTTTTTGCCAATCTCCATCGTTTCTTTGTTGCAACAGATCTCAGATATTTATAGTTTATTACAATATCAAGTTCTTCATTGTTGATGATTTTGAGTTGGCTTTTTGTTTTGACAATGGTCTTCATCTTAGTTTTTTGTATGTTTAGATAGAAGTTTTGCTCTTCAATGTGTTGTTTTTAACACACTCAGTTGTCTCTTTTAATCACTCTGTACCGTTTGAGAACTGAACAAGACTGTGACATCAGGTTATCTAAGTTCTGGAATTATGTTGCCATTTATTGTGAAAGGGTCGGACTTCACAATTCTAATCATCGTTTCTAACATTTCTCATGATGTCTTCAGCTTATATGTTGAACAGGTGTGGAGAGGGGTTGCATACCTGCCTCATTCATTTTTGGATAGAATTACAATTACAGAATTAAGAAAAACGCTAGTAATAATAACCATTATTTAATATATTTTGAGACAAATAAAATATCGCGGGTACCTTATAAGACAAAATGAACAAGTATTAAGAGTTATCAACTAACCAACGAGAACATTAGATCAATGTTCCTCAAAACACTTTAAACCAGATGTCTATTATTTTTCTTCAGCTGGGTCCATTAAAGTGCATTAAGATCGAACTGAACCCATGTTTACGTCATTCTTATGTCAAAGTGCAAAGCACTAGGTTTTACTGCACTTTTTGTCGCATGATAGACAAATCAACACAAATTATACTGTTTTGTCCGAAAAAAATTTTACAATATAATATTGTTGATCATGAAAAAATATATATTTAAAATATACAAATGTATATACAAATATGTAATAAATGTGTACAACGACAGACACAAACCAGACACAGAATATTTTATGTTCATAAAGACAAGAATAGTCTCCGAAGTGATCGGTGGTGTGAAAGGAATATTATGTTAACGGATATATTTCGCTTGACCATCATCGCGTTTGTGGGTAATGTGGCCAACATTACACCAGTGCCGTCTTTCTTTCCTATAAAAAAAATAAATCCACTACTCATTTTAAAAGGGTGAAACTAGAAGTCGTCGCTCGTGAATTAGACCTCTTGACCTCAGCAAGAAAGTTTAATAACCACTTCGCTACCTCGGTCTCATTATGCTGTAGCACAGAAAATAAATGAGCACCAGATACTTTTTTTCTGGGGAAAGCTGGACGGCTTAGCGTGATGCTGATCACATGACAAAACAAATGTCCCAATGATTACTGAACCATATGGTCACTAACAAAATATTTCTCATTTCTTACCTTGACTTCTCGTTGTCCTGTTCTTTTTTTTATTGTATAATGTTGTACACCATTAAATTATTTTAGTCTTCGGGACTATGTCGCAGTAATTAGATGTGGGGAAAGGCAAGGTGTCTCTTTGATTCTTCTCTTCTAAAAAAAATCTTCTCCTTAGCGTTCACCCATTAAGTGGGCTGGGATGCGTTAGTTAACGGTAATGTCGGGATACCTGCGTCTTTCGGTCCGACACATGTCATCCGCATAGGTAGATTTGCATAAAAATGTTGATCCGGACAGCAGCCATTTTGTGTCTACTCTTTACGACTTTTGGGAGCCGCAATAGCTCAGTGGTTAGTGAACTGGACTACAAAGGACAAGAGGTAGGGTTCGATCCCAACCGACGGCCTCCGGGTTCACCCAGCCTTAAATGGGTACCGGATTTTTTTCTGGGAAAGTAAAGCGGCACGGGCGTAATACCGACCACATTACTCCAAAAATCATGTGCCGAAGGTCTGTAAAATTTATGATCACTAACACCATATTCCATATACGCCACTTGGCGTGACGGGGGCACTTTACTTTTTTTTGTTTACTTTAATTTACGACTTTTAACTGCCAAAGGTTCAGGGGAAGTCAGATCCAAGAGGAAATCACTGAAGCGATTTTTGAAAAATTCTACGATAATCAAACCTATGACTTTCCATTCCAGAGGTCGACTTCTTACCGCTAGACCACTCAGTCCCCTTCGAAAACTTATAAAATTGGGTACACATTTCTACTCGTGTGTTGACTAAATTAAACAAACACACTCTCTTTTGTCAAATATCAGATTACAACCAGGAAGCTACATTACCTCTCTTTCAAATGTCGATATGTCTGGACAGCATAAGGGCGGACATTGGTCAGCGGCCTATGGTTGACCTCTGCCGTCTAAATCAGTGAGCAAGACCTATATCAAGTCATACTCCACCTAATGTGGTTGCCCTGGCAACAAACTAAATGACAATTACTTATTAAAGATCAACACAAAACCCCATGTTAAATTCGAATGTGATTGACAGAATGGCACAGATATTATTGCAATTTGCAAACCACCACACAAATCAACGCAAATACGTTAACTTTCTGCTCTCATAACGAAAAACGTCTATGAGGTGCTCGCCGGTCTGTACAATTTATATATATATATATATATATATATATATATATATATATATATATATATATATATATAAGTGAACATTCACTATAAAGTTATAATTATAAAACAAAATAAAATATATATTTAAAAAAAAACAGAAGCATACACACCCTTAGCCATTTATTAAAACCATGTCATTTTACAAGACGTGATTATTCAGAAAGGTTGGGTAGGAGGAGGTAGAAACGTGGAGAATTGTCCGTATCTAGCTGTCTAGTGCGCAAGCCCAGGTGCGTTACAAAGTGGATACGGAAAATGCAAATTGAAAGAGACTTGTAAAATGTAAACAGCTAAAGACAAAACTGTAACGGATGAGAAGAATGGTCTGCGATTACTTTTGTCACCCAAAGAGTTACGTGCGTGGATGAAGAAAAATTGGAATTTTTCCTCCTCCGCTCTCATTGGGTTATATTTCATCTTTTATTTGGGTTAGTTTTGCTGACTTCATTCTCGATAATGTCTTTATCTTATATTCAAACGGTTGGAATGGTGTAGAAAATTATGAGAGAGAAAGAAAGTTCTTTTTTCCAATGCAAATGGGCGCGGATTATGAAGCTGTTTGCTTCAGCTTTGTGGATACGGATGGGAGTATGAAGCGATTATGGATGGAGGTATCACGCAATGGAAACGACAAAGGCAAAAGGGATATTATTATGAGCATTATCTAACACTCTCGTTTACGTCCGGACTCGTACAAGCCTCCTGGAGTGAAAGTAGCTGTTGTCGAGTTAACGAGTAGGAGATAATTGCTGTAGACAGGGGTGTAGCCTTGATGAGGTTCTGACACCTCATAATGCGCTGGAACCGGAAACACTTGAGGCTGAGACGAAATGCGCATGCGTCAGGACTGCAGCTCGCGTATATGCGATCAATCAAGTCATGGGCTGAGCGTTATCGACAATGAAAGATATGAGGACACGATATCTGTTGGCGAGGATTTCTTTCAATCTATAAACCAGAATACCACACGAAGAACTGCCACTAAATGAAAAAGCCAGATTCGGTTTCTAACCCGCCAGTCGACACGACAGTGATGCATCTATAGGTTGCGCACAATAGGCGCGTAACAAGAAAATGGCCAAAGCTACACTAGAAGTGGCGAACTTAATTGTGGCGGAAATGAAAGCAAAACTGCGAAATTAATAAACGAATGTGAGTTTCAGACACGTGATCACTAGTTGATCCTCGCGAGTGGCTCGGTGAGACCGTTATCCGAGGACATTACTGGTTAAATGGAGAGCATTGTTCGTTATTATAAATGAAAGAGAGAACAGGATATAGTAGACATGGTTGGTAGAACGCTTGGGTGAAGCTGAATGAGGCGTCAAAGAAGATTAATATGTCAGTCACATGACTTTAATGAATCCGGCGGAAGGAGACAGAAAATGTGTTGTGCTTTGTTGAACTTTTTTTCGTTCTGTGAGCAGTGATAAATGTTGTTCGTCATCGATTCCGAACTATTGATGGCAGATTAACTCTTTGAATAAACGAACGCAAAATAGAAGGAGAAACGATTAATTCTTATGTTATCTGTGAAATTGTACGATCATGGTTTAATAAAGGACACAAAAAGTGGGTGATCACTGAGATGTAATTATCCACAAAGATGTTTTCAAGTTAAAAATAATGAGGCTAGAATACGGAAATGGTAAAATAGAAATGCGTTAAAAGAAGGGAACAATGCAAGTGGATTGTTGAAAAACGTTTTGTCAATTTGGTCGTCCCAAAAAGCAATAAAATGAAACTGTTATTTGAACGTGTCCACTCTTTCTTTTAGATTACTTCCACAAGTTACTCGTTTAATGATAAAGTTGATATTTTAGTTCTGTCTTTTATTAAATTGTTTGACGCGTTTGTTCGAAACACTTACCCTCAAGATGACCCAACTAAATGATGAAACGCAGATTGACTCTTGATTAGCGAATGAAAGGATTCCAGGGAGATAGAGATAGATAGATAGATAGAGAGAGAGAGAGATCTCTGACTGCGCTCTCCAAAAGAGATATACAGGTCCTACACTTCACTCCACAAAAGCAGTAATGTTAATAGAATGCGTTGCCATTTTAATATTTAAAATTATTTGTGTTTTAAGATACTTCATATTTGTTCTTCAAACGACATTGTATCTTATATTTCCCTATTATCTCACTCATTTTAAATCGTAATATTCATATTCAATGCTTTTACGCTGCAAGCTTTGAAATTCTCAGAAGACTATTTGTTAACGAGCAGAGACAAATTTGTAAACAAAAAAAAAGATACTAGAAAATGAATAGGTAAAGTCACATCTGAAATAGAAAATCAAATTGAATATTTTGAATATTTCATGGTTACCAGCGGTAACATCAGAGAGCAAACACTAACAAACAGACGCAACAATAACAGAGGAAGAGAAAACCTTAAACGGATACAACAATAACAGAGGAAGAGAAAACTTTCAAAGCGACTTGCACTCACACAAACATATACAATGTAACAGACAGAAAGATGCCTGTCAAAGACACTCATTATTTCTTCAGCACTATGTTATTAACAAAGGAAGGGCAAGAGGAAACCAGAGAAAGAATGTAAATAGTATAATGTGGTGGTTTTCAACATTTTTACACTTGCGTACCCCCTTGACAACCAATACAAATGGTATATTTCGCATTAGTAACACGTTTGTAATTAACATAATTGCCATTGTGTCAGTTATAAATACATAACATGTAAATAAACAACAAACATGTAATAATGAGAGCACAAAGCAATGAACGAGAACAGCTTCTATATTATGTGACACCAACAATGAAATTGGATGTTATAAAGAGAGTTACTAAGGGACATCAAACTGTGGAAATTGTAAACCTCGCTGTTTGTAGCCTGTAACTGCATAAATACTTCGTGAAAATACTGAGAAAAATATTAAATAATGTGTTCAAAGTGTAAATCCATTAGCTGCTACAAACTACTAACATAAAAGGAGCCATGGACTATTTGGAAAGATTGTTCAGCATCTGGGCCGTGATTCTCCGTGTTCCTTGATGTCTATTCAGACAAAGCTCTCAGCTTATTTGAGCGTTTCAAGCAACAACATCGTGACGTGCTAAAAATGAAACATTTTTGGCAGGTCGCGGAAGGCTTCAATGTTAATCCACTTCACTTGAGAATGTTTCGTGCTTTTCAGAAATCTAACCATCCCTTTTAAATTGAGAAGAGCTGTGCACGTATTTAAAACTGAAATAAAACAACAACCAACAAACAGCAGGAAAATTCAATTAAATGCATGAAAATGAAATTTAAAAGAAAAGAAAAAAATACACTACATAAAAACATTTACATACTCTACATTAATCTTTTATTTTAATTAATTTAAGGGCGGTGTTTTACATTCATTTGCATTTCTGTGCAGATATTAAATTTTTTCCCCTTCTCTTCTACCTCCTTCTCCTCTACCTCCTTCCTCTCTACCTCATTCTCCTCTACCTCCTTCCTCTCTACCTCATTCTCCTCTACCTCCTTCTCCTCTACCTCCTTCCTCTCTACCTCATTCTCCTCTACCTCCTTCTCCTCTACCTCCTTCCTCTCTACCTCATTCTCCTCTACCTCCTTCTCCTCTACCTCCTTCCTCTCTACCTCATTCTCCTCTACCTCATTCTCCTCCTCCTCATTCTCCGTCTACCTTTCCAGTCATGTAAAGCACGGATCTTTAACAAACACTTTCCGAGCCGTCCTGTTTGGTGCGATTCTCTTCACATCGTTTAAGTCACTCCCATCTACTTCATCTCTGCGTCCACCTGTCTTATCTGAATATTTTTTGACCTTCCACTTTTCCTCTTGCCCTGGAGAAAGCGCCTGTTGCGTGATACTCTCAGATAACTTCAACAGAGAGTGCCTTGTCCATCGCAATCACCTCCGTTGCATTTCCTCATCCGGTTTTTGCCTGAAGTTACATACATTTTATATTTTAAAATTTGTGATTGATAATTATAATGCTCTTTACTGTTATCACCTTTTTTAAAGCAGCTAGATACCCATTTTTAGATGGCTCGATTGGAGTGCGAAAGGCTGAAAATGAAGCCACGTTGACGTGACTAGACAGTTAAAAAAAGAGAGCTCATCACGACTCTATTGACACCAACATTAAGGATAAAGATTTATTGACTTTTTTTTCGGAAAGCTTTAGTGGCTATTTTGGAACCTAGATGTAAATAAATGCTGCTTTCATTCTAATTTTTATACACTAGATATTTTTATGTAATAAAACAAGGAGGAACGAAAGTGTTGTTTTCACTATAATCTTCCAATGAAAATTGTGATTACAGTAGAACTTGGAAGTAAGTAAATGGAATCATTTAGTGTTGTATGGCGAGAACTCCCACACAAGAACGCGAACTCTGGGCAAACAAACAACAGATTAAAAACATCTCTAAATGACAGAGAAATCCGAATGTGTAGAAAAATATTGAGAGTATCATGGCAGCCAAAACAGCATCGGGGGCACTATATGAGGCCAAAGCGAATGTCTGTGCAGAAACAATCGTTATTTATTGCTTTGTAATGAGTGGGGAATAGCTGAATAGGTAGAGACAGAAAGTCGTGAATAGACATGAGCAGTTACTGTGTTAGATGTTGTGGTGGTAATAATATTTATAACTTAGAAAACATAATTTGTAGTTGATCTGATAAGGGAGGCATAATCGCAGAGATAATAATCAACATGTATTGAGTGCTTTGAATTTGTACACGAAGAGATGTCTGAAATTTAGTTTCGGTCTTGTTTTGAAACGTACACAAGGTGAGGACGCTTAATAACAACTGTGGAGAGGAAGACACAGCAGCTGAGCTGGAAGTTGTTAGTGACCCACAGCTGATGGCTTGTACAGGATCAGTGAACCAGAATAATCCAGACCGTGCTCCACCTCTCCGTGGTGCCTCCAGTAACAGACTAACCTGTCTAGTATGGCCAAGAAAGTAGGGATCGAAGAGGGAAGACAACCGTTTCTCAAAAATGTTGAGCTGAAGTCGGATGTGTTGGGCCGAAACGTGCAAATATCACAGTTATACAGCAAACCCCCCAAAAAATACGCAGACACTCCAAATTAACGCCATTTTAATAGCGGATGACGAAGAGGTGTACTCATTTAGTCATGGAGCGAACGCAAGCAAGCAGCAACCAAGCAAGTACCACTTTACTGATCCACATTTGGTCATTATACAATGTTCAATTATTATCTTATTTCTATGACCATTACAAACAGTGTTATGCTAGGTCATGTGATGTGATGTTAGGGTCATAATCACTGCAATTAGGACGCATCCACAGGTGCTCCAATCTGCTCCATTCAGGATACATCCACAAGTGCCCCAATCTTCTCTATTCAGAGCGTATTCACAGGTGTTCCTATCTTCTCTATTCAGAACCCATCCACAGGTGCTCCAATCTTCTCTATTCAGAACGCATCCACAAGTGCTCCTATCTTCTCTATTCAGAACCCATCCACAGGTGCTCCAATCTTCTCTATTCAGAACGCATCCACAAGTGCTCCTATCTTCTCTATTCAGAACGCATCCACAAGTGCTCCAATCTTCTCTATTTAGAACGCATCCACAGGTGCTCCAGTATTCTCTATTTAGAACGCAACTACAGGTGCTCCAGTATTCTCTATTTAGAACGCATCCACAAGTGCTCCAATCTTCTCTATTTAGAACGCATCCACAGGTGCTCCAATCTTCTCTATTTAGAACGCATCCACAGGTGCTCCAGTATTCTCTATTTAGAACGCATCCACATGTACTCCAATCTTCTCTATTTAGAATGCACCCACAGGTGCTCCAATCTGCTCCATTCAGGGCGCATCCACAGGTGCTCCAATCATCTCTATTCAGAACACATCTATAGGTACTCCAATCTTCTCTATCAGAACGTATCTACAGGTGCAACAATCTGCTCCATTCAGGGTGCATCCACAGATGATCCAATATTGCCTATTCAGAACGTATCCACAGGTGCTCCAATCTTCTCTATTCAGAACGCATTCACAGGTGCTCCAATCTTCTCATTTCATAACGCATTCACAGGTGCTCCAATCTTCTCTATTCAGAACGCATTCACAGGTGCTCCAATCTTCTCATTTCATAGCGCATTCACAGGTGCTCCAATCTTCTCTATTCAGAACGCATTCACAGGTGCTCCAATCTTCTCATTTCAGAGCGCATCCACAGGGACTCCAATATTCTTTATTCAGAACGCATTCACAGCTATTCCAATCTTCTCTATTCAGAACGCATTCACAGGTGCTCCAATCTTATATATTCAGAACGCATTCACATGTGCTCCAATCTTCTCTATTCAGAACGCATTCACAGGTGTTCTAATCTTCTCTATTCAGAACGCATCCACATGTACTCCAATCTTCTCTATTCAGAACGCATCCACAGGAGCTCTAATCTGTTCCATTCAGGGCGCATCCACAGGTGCTCCAATCATCTCAATTCAGAACGCATCCACAGGTGCTCCAATCATCTCAATTCAGAACGCATCCACAGGTGCTCCAATCTTCTCTATTCAGAAAGTATCTACAGGTGCTCCAATCTTCTCTATTCAGAATGCACTCACAGGAGCTCTAATCTGTTCCATTCAGGGCGCATCCACAGGTGCTCCAATCTTCTCTATTCAGAACGCATTCACAGGTGCTCCAATCTTCTCATTTCAGAACGCATTCACAGGGACTCCAATCTTCTCTACTCAGAACGCATTCACAGGTGCTCCAATCTTCTCTATTCAGAACGCATTCACAGGTGCTCTAATCTTATTTATTCAGAACGTATCCACATGTGCTCCAATCTTCTCTATTCTGAACGCATCCACAGGTGCTCCAATCTTCTCTATTCAGGACGCATCCACAGGTGTTCCAATCTTCTCTATTCAGAACGTATCCACAGGTGCTCCAATCTTCTCTATTCAGAACTCATCCACATGTGCTCCAATCTTCTCTATTCTGAACGCATCCACAGGTGCTCCAATCTTCTCTATTCAGAACGCATCCACAGGTGCTCCAATCATCTCAATTCAGAACGCATCCACAGGTGCTCCAGTCTTCTCTATTCAGAAAGTATCTACAGGTGCTACAATTTGCTCCATTCAGGGCGTATCCACAGGTGCTCCAATTATCTCTATTCAGAACGAATCCACAGGTACTCCAATTATCTCTATTCAGAACGAATCCACAGGTACTCCAATCTTCTTTATTCAGAATGCATTCACAGGTGCTCCAATCTTCTCTATTCAGAACGCATCCACAGGTGCTCCAATCTTCTCTATTCAGAACGCATTTACAGGTGCTCCAATCTTCTCTATTCAGAACGCATCCACATGTGCTCCAATCTTCTCTATTCAGAACGCATCCACATGTGCTCCAATATTCTGCTCGAAATGCGGAGACCCTCCGCGGAGAAAGATCTGACCCACGGACGCCAACTTCGCTGCACGGCCTGGGATCCGTGACCTGGAGATAAACAACCAACGAATATTTGAATAAGCAAAAACTTCCGAGACGATAGATCAGCGAATCATTTCAGGGGAAGAGCTATGTTTACAACATCCGGGAACAAATTCACAAACAACTCAACAAACAGTGCACACAAAAAAACGAAGCAGGTTCGAACCCCACTCCTCGACACAGTGCCTAGAGAGACTGTGCATTATGGCACACTGTCACCGTACGAATGCGTTACTGGTAATATTTACGAAAATAAATACAAGTAAATGCACAAGAAACCTAACTTTGTAGTAACATCATCCATCGAGCTATACTTTTGAATAATGTCAGATCCGACAGGCCTAAGAAGAGACTGCCGGAGCGGACCGGAGGGTGTGTTGTGGAAAATAATCTTCTGTTTGTAATTTGTATGTTTCATTGGATGCTACAGCTCAACCTCCGTGCCATTATATAATAAGAGGAAAAAACGTATAAGAAAGCCATATAGATGTAATAGATGTACAAACAACAAGATTGTCCTCTGTATATAGTTTAATAACAGCATGAAAAAGCACCTAAGATTGATAACATGTAGATTACCTGTCATGCGACTAGAAGATGACTTGAATTGACATAGAAGGCCAAGACTTCGCTGGTAAACTAATTGCTCATATTTTTCACAGGTGAGATTAATTTCCATGAATGGCGCGCACCGTTGGCTGACCAAGTAATTTGGGTTTGTAATTTTGCAAAACAAATGTGAACAAAATCTGGCATATTGCATGCAATCGTGAGTGAGCTAAACACATTAATTAGGCTTTGCCTTTTGGTCAGACAATGGTTTGTAAAATAATTTAGGTTCTCAAGATTTCATGAGAAAGATATAAGAGAACACTTATTAATAAAAGCAATATCAAAAGATTGATTAGATGCACACTTTTCACAGTTGTCAGCCTGGAGTATTGATTCGACTCGTAACAATAACAACCGAAGCTGCTCGCGAGGGCACATGTGCGACCTGAAAGCTCGTTGGAAGGCAGGGATATCGTGAGTTGTGTGAGAGACGGCACACCTTGTTCGGACAATGACACGTCCGCCGTAGTTGCACGTGTATCGAATTAAAGTTTCGGCTTAAGAGAAAACAAGCTCTTGCTGTGAGCAGGTCTGATGTACCTTCTTCGTCCCATCAAACTGTTAAGGAAGATTGGGCACAGTCGTGTTTTGCGACTTTAATCTAAAGCCGCCCCCTAAACCTAACAGACGGTTGTAAACTTGAGGTGCACTGTCTGTTCATAAAACGCCAGCGCTGTATTCATGAGTCAATTTAAAAGCGTTCTTTCTGCGCCTTGTATTTGTTTGCATCACGTGATCTGTTCAATAGAATATCACGTGGCCCTCAGAAACGAGGAACCTGTCAACCAAACATGAAACCTGTCGTTGTGGTTATGTGTAAATAAACAAAGCTTGGACTAACATCCTTATGTCAATATAAATCGAAACTGATACACCATTGTTGAAGATATGTGGTAGGAGCAAGTGTTTCTTCAGTATAAAGCTGCTAGCATAAGTGGTAAATGTGTTTCTTGACTAAATAAAATATCTTCAGAGTGTCTTATACATTCAAACTTTTTGATGATTTACAGTATTTTTATTTTATTTTAGTGCGTGATGTTTTCAAATTAAAAAAAAAGCTGTTGGTAATATTTGGTGTGAACAAGTATTTGTTGGTGTAAAGTTGTAGGTAATAGGTTGTGTGAGCAGGTATTTGTTGGTAAAACGTTTAAGTAATCGGTGATGTGAACATGTATTTGTTGGTGTAAAGTTGTAGGTAATAGGTTGTGTGAGCAGGTATTTGTTGGTATAACGTTTAAGTAATCGGTGGTGTGAGCATGTATTTGTTGGTGTAAAGTTGTAGGTAATAGGTTGTGTGAGCAGGTATTTGTTGGTGTAAAGTTGTAGGTAATAGGTTGTGTGAGCATGTATTTGTTGGTGTAAAGTTGTAGGTAATAGGTTGTGTGAGCAGGTATTTGTTGGTATAACGTTTAAGTAATCGGTGGTGTGAGCATGTATTTGTTGGTGTAAAGTTGTAGGTAATAGGTTGTGTGAGCAGGTATTTGTTGGTATAACGTTTAAGTAATCGGTGGTGTGAGCATGTATTTGTTAGTGTAAAGTTGTAGGTAATAGGTTGTGTGAGCATGTATTTGTTGGTGTAACGTTGTAGGTAATAGGTTGTGTGAGTAGGTATTTGTTGGTGTAAAGTTGTAGGTAATAGGTTGTGTGAGCATGTATTTGTTGGTGTAAAGTTGTAGGTAATAGGTTGTGTGAGCAGGTATTTGTTGGTATAACGTTTAAGTAATCGGTGGTGTGAGCATCTATTTGTTGGTATAAAATTGTAGGTAATAGGTGGTGTGAGCATGTATTTGTTGGTATAAAGTTGTAGGTAATAGGTGGTGTGAGCATGTATTTGTTGATATAAATTTGTAGGTAATAGGTTGTGTGAGCAGGTATTTGTTGGTATAAAGTTGTAGGTAATAGGTTGTGTGAGCAGGTATTTGTTGGTATAAAGTTGTAGGTATTAGGTTGTGTGAGCAGGTATTTGTTGGTATAAAGTTGTAGGTAATAGGTGGTGTGAGCATGTATTTGTTAGTATAAAGCTGTAGGTAATAGGTTGTGTGAGCAGGTATCTGTTGGTATAAAGTTGTAAGTAATCGGTGGTGTGAGCATGTTTTTGTTGGTATAAAATCGTGGGTAATATATGGTGTTGGTATATTGTTGATAATATGTAGTGCAAGTAAATTTTCCTTGGTATAAAGTTGCAGGTAATGGATGGTGTAAGCATATATATTTCTTGGTATAAAGATGTAGGTAAATGGTAGTGTAAGAAAGTATTTATTGATATGAAGATGTAGGTAATAAGTGGTGTAAGCAAATCTTTCTCTGCACAAAGTATATAATATTGTGAACATTTCGTAATCTATCAGCGGCTGAGACACAGAAAAAGCTCCACGCCTGGGAGTCATGACCCATGAAGACCCGCTCCAGCCCCTCCCCCCATCACCCGATCCTTGCAAGATATTCAAGGGCCGAAATATTTGCTCGGGCTCATGGTGAGTTTTTCAAAAAGAATGACCAGTTGCTCCCGTTTCAATGTTCTTCATAAAGAGTTTCTTGTCACCATCATCATCATCATCATCATCATCATGTGCCATACCAGTTGGCGTAGGCGATCTTGTCCTTCCACAATCTTCTATCAACAGTGCATCGTATCAGTTCTGTTGTTGACTGTTATCAATGCCATGACACCAAGCTACCCAGTATTTTCTATCTTTGTCCTTAGTGATCTCTCTTTCCTTTTATTTTACAAGTTGTAACCAAGTATTCCAACCTTCCTCTTCTCATGATGTTCTCGAAAAATGCATAATGCAAATGAATTCTTGTCATATCATCGTTATTGAAAATATATTTCAAGGATAGGTTTTTCTTGATGTAAGATTGTTAGAAATAGGTGGTAATGGTAGGTTTTTCTAGATGTAAGATTGTTAGAAATAAGTGGTAATGGTAGGTTTTTCTTCATGTAAGATTATTAGAAATAATTGGTAATGGTAGGTTTTCTTGATGTAAGATTGTTAGAAATGAGCGGTAATGGTAGGTTTTTATTCATGTAAGATTGTTAGAAATAAGTGGTAATGATAGGTTTTTCTTAATGTAAGATTGTTAGAATAGATGGTAATAGTAGGTTTTTCTTGATGTAAGATTGTTAGAAATAGGTGGTAATGGTAGGTTTTTCTTGATGTAAGATTGTTCGAAACAGGTGGTAATGGTAGGTTTTTCTTGTTGTAAGATTGTTCGAAATAGGTGGTAATGGTAGGTTTTTCTTGATGTAAGATTGTTCGAAATAGGTGATAATGGTAGGTTTTTCTTGATGTAAGATTGTTAGAAATAAGTGGTAATGGTAGGTTTTTCTTGATGTAAGATTGTTAGAAATAAGTGGTAATGGTAGGTTTTCTTGATGTAAGATTGTTAGAAATAAGTGGTAATGGTAGGTTTTCTTGATGTAAGATTGTTCGAAATAGGTGGTAATGGTAGGTTTTTCTTGATGTAAGATTGTTAGAAATAGGTGGTAATGGTAGGTTTTTCTTGATGTAAGATTGTTAGAAATAGGTGGTAATGGTAGTTTTTCTTGATGTAAGATTGTTAGAAATAAGTGGTAATGGTAGGTTTTTCTTGATGTAAGATTGTTCGAAATAGGTGGTAATGGTAGGTTTTTCTTGATGTAAGATTGTTAGAAATAGGTGGTAATGGTAGGTTTTTCTTGATGTAAGATTGTTAGAAATAGGTGGTAATGGTAGGTTTTTCTTGATGTAAGATTGTTAGAAATAGGTGGTAATGGTAGGTTGTTCTTGGTACAAGATTCTTAGATATAGGTGGTAAGAGCACGTTTTTTTGGTACAAGTTTGTTAGATATAGGTCGTAAGAGCACGTTTTTCTTGGTACAAGATTGTTAGATATAGTTGGTAAGAGCACGTATTTTTTGCAACAAGATTGTTAGATATAGGTCGTAAGAGCACGTTTTTCTTGGTACAAGATTGTTAGATATAGTTGGTAAGAGCACGTATTTTTTGCAACAAGATTGTTAGATATAGGTCGTAAGAGCACGTTTTTCTTGGTACAAGATTGTTAGATATAGTTGGTAAGAGCATGTATTTTTTGCAACAAGATTGTTAGATATAGGTCGTAAGAGCACGTTTTGCTTGGTATACAATTGTTAGATATAGGTGGTAATGGTACATTTTTACGGTTGTGAGGTTACTATAAATAGGTGGTAAAGGCAAACTTTACTTGGCATAAGATTGTTAGATATAGGTGGTGCAATCATTGTTTCTTCAGTGTACAGTTCATGGAAATTGTTAAGACAAACTTGTATTTCTTGGTAATAAGCTTTCTCAGAAATGATGGTAAAGTTATATATTTTAATGAACACAACAATAAATTATATACTTCGTTCAAAGGGCCATTCAGGCTTGACTAACGTTTTTGCAAAAATAAACACCAACCTTAGAAGTGCAGGGGAGCCGCGATAGCTCAGTGGTTAGTGAACTGGACTACAAAGGACAAGGGGTAGGGTTCGATCCCAACCGACGGCTTCCGGGTTCACCCAGCCTTAAATGGGTACCGGATTTTTTTCTGGGAAAGTGAAGCGGCACAGGCGTAATACCGACCACATTACCCCAAAAATCATGTGCCGAAGGTCTGTAAAATTTATGGTCACTAGCACCATATTCCTTATACGCCACTTGGCGTGACAGGGGTACTTTACTTTTTTACTTAGAAGTGCAGGCCAAGTCAATTATTTGTAACCGGTAGATCAAAAGAAAGTAAGAAATAACTACAGGATAAACTAGGCCACAACAACAAAATAGTTAGTGCTCTCAACATATTTGAATATAGTGAAGAAAAAGCTGATTGATTACCTTGAAGGAAAAAAACATATTACGAAGAAGGATTGAGTTATTGAGTTATTAGCGGATCATCACCATTTCACTCCGAACATGTCCATAGGTGCTCAGATCCCCTCCTCACCAAGTCTCAAAGTGTCCAGCGACTGACGACTCCAGTTCTGTGTTGGTTGATTAGTCTTCTTAAACGTCCACTAAATTTCTTGTTTCTGACCGTGTCCATCTTAACTCCCATCTTTTTCATCTGAAGGAGTGACGTGGACTCATGGTTGTCGAAGTCCTGTGTTCTTCCCACTTCCCAGAGGGCATTGATGATGCCCGCCCGATCCATTGGTTGACCGTCCTCAACAATAGCGCAGCTAGCCAACATGCCCGCTCTTTCATTTCCCCGTACTCCCGCATGTCCTGGGACGTAGACAAAGATGACCTTACGTATTTTTTACCTCTGCAGTGACTCTACCCATTGCATACGTACAGATCCCGCGTCCACTTTTCTTATCATACTCATCGAATCACTCAGTATACAGGCATGGGTGTAGTCTTGTGACTCTAACCAGATGAATGCCTTGGTCATGCCATCACCTCCATCGTCATGCTACTCGTGGTCATAACGTATGCACCACTGTCTTCTTTGCCCGTCGTGCGTGCTGTAAATGCCCATGCACTTCTTTGGTGTCGTATTACAGATCCGTCTGTATAGATGACTGCATCTTTCTCATCGATGTTATCCCAGATGAGACCTTTGAACTCCGCATTGACCAAGACTGAGTTCTGTTCCCTACATTTCCTGTCGAGTGTGACAAAACACGAGAATATCCCTTTGTTCCTTCTACTGTTTTTGGTTCTTATTGGTAATGATGTTAAGGCTGGAGTTTAAAGGTTTACTAAAAAAATGATTTATTATAAACTTGATGGCGCCAGTGCTTCGAACGGCTTGATGTAACCTTCAACAGTGTGTCTTTCGAAATGTTTCATCTAATTAAAAAAAACACTTCATCTATCATTTTGAACGTCATCTTACTGACCATATGATGACGCCATCTAGGTAATTCTGGAAAATGTGAATGATTCATTTACGTCCTTTTATTTCATTTACACTTAACGTTACCCGTAAGTCTAAACCTTAACACAAGGGGGTCTCGGTAGCCTAGTTGGAAGAACCACTTGACTGGCCTACCGACATTCGGACAACCTGTGTTCGATTCCCGCTGGAAACAGTGTGAATTGTACTCGTGATTGGAAAAAAAAACCCGCGGTCGACCCAGCCGCTTGCAAAAATGGGTACCATGGTAGTACTCTGGGAAGGTGAATAGTGTCACCACGCATCGTGAGTTTTGATGCTTGAAGCGACACTATTCAGAAGTCTCCGAACACTTCTGGATAAAAGGCCGAGCACATTTGAGTGAAAACTCGCATGCTAAGTCGCCGATTTAAGTCTCGTACTTTACGTTTACTTAACCCAAACCACACCATAAGTGCTTAAAAAAAAAAAAGTAAAATACCCCCGTCACGTCAAGTGATGTATAGGGAGTATGGTGTTAGTGACCATAAATTTTACAGACCTTCGGCACGTTATTTTGGAGTAATGTGGTCGGTATTACGCCCGTGCCGCTTCGTTTTCCCAGAAAAAAATCAGGTACCCATTAAAGGCTGGGTGAACCCGGAAGCCGTCGGTTGGGATCGAACCCTACCCCTTGTCCTTTGTAGTCCAGTTCACTAACCCCTGAGCTATCGCGGCTCCCATAAGTACTTAACCCTAGCCTTAAACCATAAACTCAGCAGTCAAAACCATAGCCATTAAAATTAAAGTCGCTGTCTCAATTGAATGCCAGACTGATGACATCATATCTTATTTCTATATTTTCTCAGTGACCGCTTCAAACATCATTTCGACGTTCCATGCGGCGACTACGCCGCGGAGTCATTTAACATTTTTTGACCAAAAAAAAAAAAAAAAAAAAAAAAAGGATAAGAACAAATGATTGTGTTACGTCTTCACATAATTTTGTGTTACGCCTTCACATTATCGCCAGTGAATAGTGATTTCTTTCTCTTTAATAAAATACTTCCTTTGCATGTACCCGCTGTTATTTATTTATTATAATCAATAAGTGCATTTAGGGGAACGTATTTTCCAGTTTAATCTACCAGCAAAATGTCATCTAATTACCTTAATGAAACCTTGTAAACGCAGGAGCGTCTCTTAATTCGCATAGATAAGATTAGAAATGAAACAAACAAATTGGATGTGTAGCACCACTTACTGACTAAACTGAAAAACAAAATAACAAATAGTGTGAACATTTATTTAAGTTCTAATTATTTCTTTCTTTTTTTCTTTCTTTCTTTCTTTCTTTCTTTCTTTCTTTCTTTCTTTCTTTCTTTCTTTCTTTCTTTCTTTCTTTCTTTCTTTCTTTCTTTCTTTCTTTCTTTCTTTCTTTCTTTCTTTCTTTCTTTCATTCTCTTTCTTTCTTTCTTTCTTTCTTTCTTTCTTTCTTTCTTTCTTTCTTTCTTTCTTTCTTTCTTTCTTTCTTTCTTTCTTTCTTTCTTTCTTTCTTTCTTTCTTTCTTTCTTTCTTTCTTTCTTTCTTTCTTTCTTTCTTTCTTTCTTTCTTTCTTTCTTTCTTCACTTCCTCTTGTACTCGTTCGGGTGTCTAGAGAAATACAAAGTTTTGGTTCTCACACTTTGGCCGCTTCGCTCGTCACTTCATGTAACGTCAATTGCTCATCGACGGAGAAAATATGAGTACCTCCGAAGTCGGAATTATTTGCCTATGTGGCGAGGGACCCCTGTGCATACGGCTGCCAGGAAAATGCGGATTAACACGCAAAGTTTAGTTCCTAGTCGCTAGGGATTTCATCAGAGGTGAAAGCTGGTGAACGCAAAAGGAAAAAAAAAATTGCTCTAGCGTTTCTGTAATGCCGCCTGTCCATCATACTCTGAGTATGCCTCTCGTTCTTCTCCCATTTCCTCTTTAAAAATATATGTTTTGTATGGTAAGAAATCATATGGCATTCTTTGTAGATGGGCAAACCAGTTTATTATTTTTTGTTTCTATATGTAGCCGAGGATTGGATCCATGCCTACTCTTATAATATCATTTCTGATTCGGTCTTTTTTGGTCACCCTAAGCTCTTTTCTCAGACATCTCATCTCTGTGGTGACAAACGTTCTTTTATGCTAAGTTGTAAGTGACCATGTTTGAGATTGGTAGTACAATGTTGGAATGCATATGCTTTGTACAAGATATTTCTTGGTGGTAGTCGATACTGTTTTGTGTTGAAGTATAGGGGATAGCTGTTGTAATGCTTGATTTACCTTATTTGATCATATGTCTATTTGCATATAGATTTTACAATCTTCAAAGAATGTTGTTCCCATATATTTAAAGTTTGTAACTAGTTATATAATTTGATATTCTATAGCTGTGTTTTATGTCTTCTTTTGTCTCTCTATTGAATTAACTTATGCTACTTTCAGGACTTATCTTCGTGTTATTCATTTTACATTCTTTATTCAAGTACAGCAGATGTTATTGAAGTTTTGTTTCTTCGAAAGCTATTAGGGCCTGGTTGTCAGAAATAGGTAGTTCATTTATATCTTCGCACTATCGTTTGACATCCTTGTATATTTTGTCAATGTAAGTGATAAACCAAACAGGACAATTCCAATATATAAAACAAGGAGTCAGACAAGGCTGTGTTCTGTCGCCAGATTTGTTTTCACTTTACAGCGAACATATTATGAGATCAATAGTAGACCAAAAAGGAATTGAAGTCAACGGTCACAATATAAATAATTTGCAGTATGCGGATGATACAGCCTTAACAGCAGAGACAGAGAATGAGCTACAAGAAATGATAGACATAATAGTAAAAGAAAGCAACAAGAAAGGTCTCAGTCTGAATAGTAAGAAAACAGAAGTAATGGTCATTTCAAAGAAACAATAATCACCATCATGCAGTATAAAAATAAACAGGATAAATCTGAAACAAGTGCAACGCGTCAAATACTTGGGCACAATAATAACATCAGGTGGAAGATGCACAACAAAAATAAAAAGCAGAATGGCTCAGGCCAAAATAGCATTTCAGAAAATGAAAAACATCTTATGCAACAAATATATGTCAATAGAAGTGAGAAAGAGAGTTCATCGGTGCTATATAGAACCAATTCTGACCTATGAAAGCGAATCATGGACAGTGGACAAACAAATGAAAAGACGATTAGAAGCCACGAAGATGAGATTTCTCAGAAGAATGTTGAAAGTTCCCTGGACAACTATAAAGACCAATGAAGAAATTCTCAAAGAGGCCAACACAAATAGGGAACTCCTGAAAAATCATCAGAAAGAAGCAATCAACATTTTTTTGGCACATCATGAGAAGAGGAAAGTTGGAATACGTGGTTACAACTGGCAAAATAAAAAGAAAGAGAGATCGCGGACGACAAAGAGAGAAAATACTGGATAGCTTGGTGTCATGGTATGGAAAACAGTCAACAACATAACTGATACGATGCACTGTAGATAGAAGATTGTGGAAGGACATGATCGCCTACGCCATCCGGTATGACACATGATGATGTTGAAGTGATAAACAAGAGTGGTACAAGCACGCAGCCTTGTCTTTCACCAGATGTCACTACATAAGGTTTTGCTGTTCCTTTACTCGTTCTAATCCCACTTCTGTTGTTACTATATAAGCTCTTGCAACACTAATAACGTGGTCATTTACTCTGTAATGAGCCATGTTTGCCATAATATATTTCTATCCGGACTTCCGGGGAATATGGCGCCCAGTTCGCTGGCTTATTCAGAGGACTCACAGATAAGTGCTGATTTCCAGTGAACTTTTCTGTTTATTTGTTTGTTTTTATTGATATTTGAAGGGATCATGTGATTGTAAACGCTTTCTATTTGATGTAAATCACTATGCTTCTTTTGCTTCATTGCATTTTGTTACAATTTCTTTATTTGATCACGTATACTCATCGTTGTTGTTGATTGCGCTATTGAACGCGTGAAAAAAATGGCGGTTTGTTTTTGCCAGTCTATCGTCAAGGACGCGTAATTTATTTAATTTGTAAAAGACTCACTTGTATCCGCGTGCTGCAGAGCGATTTACTGGAGTTGGTCAGTTTATAACGTGGAAACAGGTTCTGGACCGTGCGACTGAGTGAGTGCACGTGAGTCTAGACCATCCACAGCATCGACGTTCAGCGACAAAATCATCTATGATACTATGACGATAGTAAGTCTTCAGATGCAGCTCAAACAACATCGAAGAAGAAAAACACAACAAGGTAAGAGAGGTGGCGTTAAACTGTCGAAGTGTGAGAGGCTAGGCCTAAAGTATGTGCACGTTACATATTGGAATTGTGGGTCCATAAATCAACAACGGCCCATTCTTGATAAGCTACTGTGCGGCGCCGATATAATGATTTGCAAGAAACTCTTCTTGGTGACAGGACAGTAAGTACTCCTGGATTTCATTATTTCTACAATAGGCGACACCCTGGGCCTTCATTGGCCATCATTGTGCGCAACAATATGATAGCAGCTGAGGTTGGTATGTCTGCGTGGGACAGTGCAGAATTGCAGGTACATGCGGTTAGGGTGCAGACCCCAGTTCATTTCGAAATTGTAAATGCGCATGCCTGTAATGGGAAGGTGGACACACAACAATGGCAGAATCTCTTCGAGTTCGATGAAGAGAACGTAATTTTCTGCGGAGACTTTAATGCTAGAGGAAACCAGTGGGGTAACGTCATAACCAACAAGCAGGGAGAAGACCTAGAGAACGCACTAGTGTCAGTCGATTTAGTGTGCTTGAATGATGGAGGGGCAACAAGAATGGCCACTCGAATAGGGTACTCTGATAGTGTCATAGACCTGGCACTGGTGTCTTCCACCTTCGTACCGGTTTGCAGGTGGAGTGCACAGGGGTTCCACAGAAGTGATCACTATCCAAGTGTCCTCCTAATTGAGAAAAGCAGAAATAGAAGCCAGAAAAGAAAGCTCCACACATCCCACTACGAGAAAACAGACCAGGACGTCATTATCAAAATCAGACATAGGAAACTGAACGCCCATTGTAGGAGGCAGGAGAGATGGACGCAGCCACCCTGGTGAAACGTAGAAGTCGAAGAAGCTTGGCGGTACAAGATACAAACGGCCAGGACATGGCAGAAAGCCACAATGGATGAACACAACCTGAGCTCTTGAAGCGTCTGAAAGAAGAGGTCGACCAAAAAAATAATGCACTTTAAACTATGTGCTAAGCATGCTAAGGATGCCAAATGGAATGACTTCTGCAGAAAAGTGTGCATTCGGAGTGGCCAGATTAAGGAGGAGTGGCTACACAGCTACTTACTACCGCTACCGAAGCCAAACAAGGACCATTCTCAGATCAGTGTCTTCAGAATCATCACAATGCAGAACACTACGGGCAAGCTGCTAGAGAAAATAGTTGCCCGTGTCCTCACCTGTCACCTTGAACAGAAACGCGCATTCCCACCCACACTCGGAGGTTATAGATATAACAAAGAGACATGGCTCAATGCGGCAGTCTTTGCTTATGGCGTCTTCGAAGGCTTCCACAGACGAGACATGTGCTGCTGCTATAGATCTGGAGAATGCATACAACAGGGTACCTTTTGAATAGGAGACATATAACATGAATAAATGAATATTATTATAGAGGGAAACTTCTGAGGTGATAATCAGCGAATCAATTCAGATGAAGAGGTATGTTTACAGCACTCGGAAAAAAATGACAAATAATCAACAACAGAAAAAAAAAACAAAGAACAATATATGGACAAAGCAGGATCGAACCCGTATTCAGTGGCACAGCGCCTTGCCACTAAAAGCCAAACGCTAGGGAACACTGCCACTCGGCTAACTAAAATTTAGCTTCGTAGACAATGTCTTTCACGCAGGTGTTCTCATGACTATAGCATAAGGCTGCGATCACAGCTCGGAAATACATTGTGTATTTGTATTTTTCCTTTTAAGACAAGTATCTCCCGGATAGGGTAGGGCTGAATACTTGCGTTGCAGACAAACATTTAGAACGAAACAGCACGAATAGTAGTCTCCAGTGGTTTTAGACTGGAGACAAATAATAATAAATGAATATTATTATTGTGGGAAACTTCCGAGGCGATAATCAGCGAATCAATTCAGATGAAGAGGTATGTTTACAGTACTCGGAAAAAAATGACAAATAATCAACAATAGAAAAAAAAAGAACAATATATGGACCAAAGCAGGATCGAACCCGTACTCAGTGGCACAGCGCCTTGCCACGAAAAGCCAAACGCTAGGGAACACTGCCACTAAGCTAACTAAAAAATTAGCTTCGTAGACAATGTTTTTCTTTGCAAATGCAAATTCTTTTGATATTCGATTTTCTTCTCTACTACTTGCTTGAGTGAAAAAATTGCATCTTTGCAGCTTCTTTTTTTTTTCTAAATCCCATCTGTTCTTCCGTTAACCGGGGTTCT
>JAVIAB010000051.1:63149001-63166501 GCA_032433765.1 Megaustenia siamemsis
ACTCAGTGGCACCGCGCCTTGCCACGAGAAGCCGAACGCTTGGTACACTGCCACGCAGCCAACTAAAAAATTGGCTATTGCAGTAGTGTCTTCCACGAAAGGCGATCTCAATGACTATAGCATAGGGTAACGATCACAGACCGGAAATAAATTGTATATTTGTACTTTCCTATTAATGCAAGTATCTCCCAGTAGGGCTGAATACTTGTGTTGTAGACAAACATTTATTGGACGAAACAGCACGAATAGTAGTTCCCAGTGGTTATATACTGGGTACAAATAATAATACATAAATATTATTATATGGGGAACTTCCGAGGCGATAATAGGGAATAATAGAACAAAGAAGTATGTGTTAGCACTCGGAAAAATTGACAGACAAACAACAATAGAAAAAAACGAAGAACAATATATGGTCCGAAGTGGGATCGAACCCGTACTCAGTGGCACCGCGCCTTGCCACGAGAAGCCGAACGCTTGGTACACTGCCACGCAGCCAACTAAAAAATTGGCTATTGCAGTAGTGTCTTCCACGAAAGGCGATCTCAATGACTATAGCATAGGGTAACGATCACAGACCGGAAATAAATTGTATATTTGTACTTTCCTATTAATGCAAGTATCTCCCAGTAGGGCTGAATACTTGTGTTGTAGACAAACATTTATTGGACGAAACAGCACGAATAGTAGTTCCCAGTGGTTATATACTGGGTACAAATAATAATACATAAATATTATTATATGGGGAACTTCCGAGGCGATAATAGGGAATAATAGAACAAAGAAGTATGTGTTAGCACTCGGAAAAATTGACAGACAAACAACAATAGAAAAAAACGAAGAACAATATATGGTCCGAAGTGGGATCGAACCCGTACTCAGTGGCACCGCGCCTTGCCACGAGAAGCCGAACGCTTGGTACACTGCCACGCAGCCAACTAAAAAATTGGCTATTGCAGTAGTGTCTTCCACGAAAGGCGATCTCAATGACTATAGCATAGGGTAACGATCACAGACCGGAAATAAATTGTATATTTGTACTTTCCTATTAATGCAAGTATCTCCCAGTAGGGCTGAATACTTGTGTTGTAGACAAACATTTATTGGACGAAACAGCACGAATAGTAGTTCCCAGTGGTTATATACTGGGTACAAATAATAATACATAAATATTATTATATGGGGAACTTCCGAGGCGATAATAGGGAATAATAGAACAAAGAAGTATGTGTTAGCACTCGGAAAAATTGACAGACAAACAACAATAGAAAAAAACGAAGAACAATATATGGTCCGAAGTGGGATCGAACCCGTACTCAGTGGCACCGCGCCTTGCCACGAGAAGCCGAACGCTTGGTACACTGCCACGCAGCCAACTAAAAAATTGGCTATTGCAGTAGTGTCTTCCACGAAAGGCGATCTCAATGACTATAGCATAGGGTAACGATCACAGACCGGAAATAAATTGTATATTTGTACTTTCCTATTAATGCAAGTATCTCCCAGTAGGGCTGAATACTTGTGTTGTAGACAAACATTTATTGGACGAAACAGCACGAATAGTAGTTCCCAGTGGTTATATACTGGGTACAAATAATAATACATAAATATTATTATATGGGGAACTTCCGAGGCGATAATAGGGAATAATAGAACAAAGAAGTATGTGTTAGCACTCGGAAAAATTGACAGACAAACAACAATAGAAAAAAACGAAGAACAATATATGGTCCGAAGTGGGATCGAACCCGTACTCAGTGGCACCGCGCCTTGCCACGAGAAGCCGAACGCTTGGTACACTGCCACGCAGCCAACTAAAAAATTGGCTATTGCAGTAGTGTCTTCCACGAAAGGCGATCTCAATGACTATAGCATAGGGTAACGATCACAGACCGGAAATAAATTGTATATTTGTACTTTCCTATTAATGCAAGTATCTCCCAGTAGGGCTGAATACTTGTGTTGTAGACAAACATTTATTGGACGAAACAGCACGAATAGTAGTTCCCAGTGGTTATATACTGGGTACAAATAATAATACATAAATATTATTATATGGGGAAATAAATATATAAAATAAATATTATTATCTGATGGTATAAATGCAATGTCCTTTCATCAAAACAATTTGATCAATAGCATCATGTGCCGTGGTCACTTGACGTTGTTTTTAACTTCTATTGCTAACTTCCGTTTAACGTATTCCTGGTTATTATTTTTAAAACCACACGCCTGAGTGAAGTTTGTCATGACTAGAATACCCATCTCTGTGCACGTTTGTAGATCTCGGCAAGACATTTGCGCATTTAAAAGTGAGGAATTATCTAAGAAAACAAAGTTCCGGTCACGTATTGATGTACATGCAATTTTATTACAATAACTAAACATGTTCATGTTTCATACTCGAGATGTAGGGAGTTACTTTGATTCTCTGATTGTTACAAACTATGAAGCACGGCAAAGTTATTATATTCTATTAATTGTATTAATTATATTAATTATGTTATGTTATGTTGTGTTTTGTTGTGTTTTGTTGTGCTGTGCTGTGCTGTGTTGTGTTATGTTATTATCATCATCACTGCACGCTGTTTTTTATTATGAAGAATCTCCTAGGAGAACTCTGACCCACGTGCACGAACTCCGTAGTACGGCCTGGGATCCATCGGTGAGGATGGATTCTTGTTGACAATTGTGTCCGGCAGAGGACATTTTGTGTGCCCTACTATTTTCGATTTTTGACTTCAAGTTTCCTTAACGTGCGCGAGTGCACACAGAACCTCCTTATTTTTTCCGTAATTAAAGAGAGCTAGTCATCGGATCTCACTGTCCAGAGAAGGCTAGTCATCGGATCTCACTGTCCAGAGAGGGCTAGTCATCGGATCTCACTGCCCAGAGAGGGCTAGTCATCGGATCTCACTGTCCAGAGAAGGCTAGTCATCGGATCTCACTGTCCAGAGAAGGCTAGTCATCGGATCTCACTTTCCAGAGAAGGCTAGTCATCGGATCTCACTGTCCAGAGAAGGCTAGTCATCGGATCTCACTGTCCAGAGAAGGCTAGTCATCGGATCTCACTGTCTAGAGAAGGCTAGTCATCGGATCTCACTGTCCAGAGAAGGCTAGTCATCGGATCTCACTGTCCAGAGAAGGCTAGTCATCGGATCTCACAGCCCAGAGAGGACTAGTCATCGGATCTCACTGTCCAGAAAAGGCTAGTCATTGGATCTCACTGTCCAGAGAGGGCTAGTCATCGGATCTCACTGTCCAGAGAAGGCTAGTCATCGGATCTCACTGCCCAGAAAGGGCTAGTCATCGGATCTCACTGTCCAGAGAAGGCTAGTCATCGGATCTCACTGCCCAGAGAAGGCTAGTCATCGGATCTCACTGTCCAGAGAGGGCTAGTCATCGGATCTCACTGTCCAGAGAAGGCTAGTCATCGGATCTCACTGTCCAGAGAAGGCTAGTCATCGGATCTCACTGTCCAGAGAGGGCTAGTCATCGGATCTCACTGCCCAGAGAAGGCTAGTCATCGGATCTCACTGTCCAGAGAGGGCTAGTCATCGGATCTCACTGCCCAGAGAAGGCTAGTCATCGGATCTCACTGTCCAGAGAGGGCTAGTCATCGGATCTCACTGTCCAGAGAAGGCTAGTCATCGGATCTCACTGCCCAGAGAAGGCTGGTCATCGGATCTCACTGCCCAAAGAGGGCTAGTCATCGGATCTTACAGCCCAGAGAAGGCTAGTCATCGGATCTCACTGCCCAGAGAGAGCTAGTCATAGGATCTCACTGCACAGAGAGGGCTAGTCATCGGATCTCTCTGCCCAGAGACAAGGGGAGAGTATAAAGCCCCGAAGAAACCACTAAATTAGTTTTTTTTTACTTTTGGTTTAAAAAAAACATCCCCACTGGTGGAATTGAACATTTGTCCATCCTGTCCAGAGGCCGACGCCTTACCTATAGACCACCCAGCCCCTGGTACAAAACAGTGTAATGAGTCAAACTTTCTTCTGACACGTTTTTTCTCAGAGTGGGGGACACGCTGGCGGTTCACTTACTAGTAGCTTGAGAAGATTTCAGGCCAAAACTAAAGTCCATAAAAGGACAAATCAAAAAGTTCTCTGTTAAACTTTGTACCGATGACTGTGTCTTCCATACAAATGCAGAGACATACATGTTGGACTGTTTGGGTAGCATTTGTACCAGGGTAAAATAAGTGCTTCTCCTTAACAGCCACCATAAAGACTTTTGATTTTACTTCAGTGGCGGATCCTTACACACGCAAGAGACACTCGCTTTAGTTTTACCTCCCTGTAGGATCCTCTCGCTGATTGTTCTTTTTTCTCCTGTCGTGCACATCTACAATCAGCAGTTTGTCTTAATTTCAATTTGTCTGCTTTTCAGGCCAACTATTAGGGTCTGCTTTCAGCAGGATATGTCTTAACGTGATCCTTCCTGTCAGTTATGTTCAAATCTAGCACAGTCTTGTTACGTTTACGTACGTCTTTGGAGCGTAGAAATAGTTTTCCTTTGTTTTATTTGCCGCAATAAGTCTCTCCATACAGGATACATACACATCAGTAATGAGAACTTATTTCAAGCGATCAACAACTGTTTACCTGGCATTTTAAGAAATTTGACATGTGGACAAATTTATAGAGAGATTACACTATGGTTCATAAAGGACATAACAGGAATATCAGTCGGTCACTGCGTCCTATATAATACATTTCATATCGACAGTGAAATAACGATTATTTTAAAGCGTGTTTTTGTGAGTCAAACAGTAAAGATTATCTATAAGTTAAACAGAAAATGTGTATCTGTAAGTTAAACAGAAAATGTGTATCTGTAAGTTAAACAGAACAATGTGTATCTGTAAGTTAAACAGAAAATGTGTATCTGTAAGTTAAACAGAAAATGTGTATCTGTAAGTTAAACAAAAAAAATGTGTATCTGTAAGTCAAACAGAAAATGTGTACCTGTAAGTTAAATAGAAAATGTGTATCTATAAATTAAACAGCAAATGTGTATCTGTAAGTTAAATAGAAAATGTGTATCTGTAAGTTAAACAGAAAATGTGTATCTGTAAGTTAAACAGAAAATGTGTATCTGTAAGTTAAACAGAAAATGTGTATCTGTAAGTTAAACAGAAAAACAGAAAATGTGTATCTGTAAGTCAAAAACGTATCTGTAAGTCAAAAATGAAAATGTGTATCTGTAAGTCAAAACGAAAAGATGTACCTGTAAGTCAAAAACGAAAAGATGTATCTGTAAGTCAAAAACGAAAAGATGTATCTGTAAGTCAAAAACGAAAAGATGTATCTGTAAGTCAAAAACGAAAAGATGTATCTGTAAGTCAAAAACGAAAAGATGTATCTGTAAGTCAAAAACGAAAAGATGTATCTGTAAGTCAAAAACGAAAAGATGTATCTGTAAGTCAAAAATGAAAAGATGTATCTGTAAGTCAAAAACGAAAAGATGTATCTGTAAGTCAAAAACGAAAAGATGTATCTGTAAGTCAAAAACGAAAAGATGTATCTGTAAGTCAAAAACGAAAAGATGTATCTGTAAGTCAAAAACGAAAAGATGTATCTGTAAGTCAAAAACGAAAAGATGTATCTGTAAGTCAAAAACGAAAAGATGTATCTGTAAGTCAAAAATGAAAAGATGTATCTGTAAGTCAAAAACGAAAAGATGTACATGTATCTGTAAGTCAAAAACGAAAAGATGTATCTGTAAGTCAAAAACGAAAAGATGTACCTGTAAGTCAAAAACGAAAAGATGTATCTGTAAGTCAAAAACGAAAAGATGTACCTGTAAGTCAAACTCCAACATCACCTTTCTCCACTGGTCAACAAACAATACATACACACCCAAGCCTTAACTGCAACAGGCACTTTATCGCTTCCATTTGCCATCTCAGGTATCCCTCTACCTTAACAAATATCATAATAACGTAATCTGATGCCAATGTCGGACTGCTCAGCGTCTTCTTCATCTACCTTCCTCCACTTCTTCACTCTTCTATTTCTTTTCGCACTTCAATGTTTGTTTACATTGTCAGACGGGTTATTGTGATTGATTGGATAGCTTGTCTAGATCTCAACTTTTTCTCCACGCAGTTTTGATTGTAATGTTTAGTCTGTGGCCCAGTGTAACCTTAATCTGTCAATAACTCGTCATCTAAAAATCGTATCGGTTGTCATAACGTGTTTCGTGCCTCATCTGCAAATAATATATATTTTCTCCCGTCTATTATATGCTGAATATGATGTGAGCTTCCAGAACTCAAACGCGGCACGAGGCAGACGCCCGAAAGCCATGACCCAGACTGGGTCTTCTCCCTCAACACCCACCCCCAATCCGCCAGAGTGTTAAGAATCTAAACAGCAGAAACACTCGCTTGAGAGTGTCTGCGTCTGATGATCAGCTCATATTGTGAAGCTCTGTATTGGGAGTTCTCTATCATCATAAATTAACATGTTAAAATCTGTAAAATGGATTAGTAATATTGCTCGCTAACTGTAAACAAATAAATTCAGTAATGGTTTCGCATCAGTTGTCATCGTCTAGTACATGTCTAAGGTGTCTTCCTTACTAATGGTTATGACTTTACCATAAATGCCTCTAATTTCGTGTCTTGAAATGTGTTTAGTGATGTTACATAACTTGTATTGTAAAATTTAACTAGCAAGTGCCCATTTTTCAGCTGGGTTGAATGTACCGTGTGTGACTATGATTGATCCACGAACAAAATTAATAGGAACGAAGTTAAAACTGATTTTGTTTAATGTTGCTATTAAGTTAATGTACACAGGGCAAGACGACGAACACTAACATAATATGAACTGTATAGACCAAGACGCATGGCATTAAAATAATATGAACTGTATAGACCAAGACGCATGGCATTAACATAATATGAACTGTATAGAACAAGAAGCATGGCATTAACATAATATGAACTGTATAGACCAAGAAGCATGGCATTAACATAATATGAACTGTATAGAACAAGACGCATGGCATTAAAATAATATGAACTGTATAGACCAAGACGCATGGCATTAACATAATATGAACTGTATAGACAAAGACGCATGGCATTAACATAATATGAACTGTATAGACCAAGACGCATGGCATTAACATAATATGAACTGTATAGAACAAGACGCATGGCATTAACATAATATGAACTGTATAGACCAAGACGCATGGCATTAACATAATATGAACTGTATAGACCAAGACGCATGGCATTAACATAATATGAACTGTATAGACCAAGACGCATGGCATTAACATAATATGAACTGTATAGAACAAGACGCATGGCATTAACATAATATGAACTGTATAGACCAAGACGCGTGGCATTAACATAATATGAACTGTATAGACCAAGACGCGTGACATTAACATAATATGAACTGTATAGACCAAGACGCGTGACATTAACATAATATGAATGCCAAAGGGCAAGACGCCTAGAAACGTATGGGCTAACACTGTCGGTGATTCATAACTGACCGTTTACTTTAGAATCTGTGAATTAGAAGTGAGCAAGATTGTCAACAATTCTCACGGCGTTGTCTCATCAAGCAAGTCGGCTGGTCTGATTAGAGTTAGTCTGTGTCTAAGAGGAGCCGCGATAGCTCAGTGGTTAGTAAACTGGACTAAATAGAACAAGAGGTAGGGTTCGATCCCAACCGACGGCTTCCGGGTTCACCCAGCCTTTAATGGGTACCGGATTTTTTTCTGGGAAAGTAAAGCGGCACGGGCGTAATACCGACCACATTACCCCAAAAATCATGTGCTGAAGTTCTGTAAAATTTATGGTCACTAACACCATATTCCCTAAACGCCACTTGGCGTAACGGGGGGAAATGACTTTTTTTTTTTTCTTAGAGGAAAGCTAATCCAGAATACAATGAAAAAAAAAACGTGACGTGATGGAGTCGGTTGTATTAGGCTGAATGACTCAGATATTTAGCTTTAAACTACGACACACCGCTACTACGACAGCTTTACGCCCTTAAAAATGGCAAGCTACGAAGAGAAGTAATTGTTCTCTAGCTCACGATAAGTAGAAGATAAGGAGAAAAAGAACGATGAAAATGAGAAAAAGAAGGACAAGAAGAAGGAGGATATGAAGAGAAGTAGGACGGGGAAGGAGGAGGAGAAAAGAAGAAGGAAAGGAGGAAAAGAAGGTGAATGAGAAGAAGCATGAGAAGAGGGAGGACGAGAAGAAAAGAAGGAAAGAATGAAAAGAAGTAGGAAAAGCAGAAGAAAAGAAGGACAAGAAGAAGAATGAAAAGAAGCATGAGAAGAAGGAGGAGGAGAAGAAAAGAAGGAAAGACGGAAAAGGAGAATGAGACGAAGAAGATGACAAGAAGAAGAATGAGGAGAAGCAGGCGGAGAAGAAAAAAAGAAGGAAAGGAGGAAAAGAAGGAGGATGAGAAAAAGAAAAGTAGGACAATAAGGAGAAGAGAAGGAAAAGAAGAAGCAGAGAAGTCTAATGCAGTGCGCAGTTTATAAAATGTTTACTTCCTTCTAGAGTGTTTTAATGAGGCACCTATTTCCCGCCGATATTTTGTCAGCGTCTTACATCATTTATATTTTGTATGCGTTCTTCCGGGCGTTTCAATTTTATAGACAAGGGTCATAAAATTATATCAGCCTGAACATCATAACAATTGTACAAGGACTCCCAAACTTTCGTCGTCGACGAGTACCCGCTTTGTGAATCACGAGCAGCTCACTTGATTTGTATTGTAGCTCTGAGATTAATGGCTCACTATTAGAACGTTGCAGAGGGTGTTCGAAACACATTTGGGGTGATAGCGTTTTATTTTCAATGATTCATTATCTTAATTTATATGAGATCACACAATATTTAATCCTATAGGAGATGGGAAATAAGATTAATGCCCCGCGTTCAAGTTGAGCACGCAAAAGGACTCATGACAAATTCAAATTTTTTTTTAAAAAAAGAGCAGTCTGACCGGTTACTCAGGCCAAACTAAAAAAAAAAAAAAGAACTTTAGTAAAATGATCTACCATTATTACAATAACTAAACTGCCTTTCTAAAATTATCCTGCAGAGGAAGGGAGTGGTTACGACGTCGTCGATGTTACAGAATTCGTGCACTGTGCTAATATATTCCTATGCCATCAGAAAAGAGATCGAACTTCTAACGGAGATTGTTTTGGAACAGTGATGTTAGGATAAGATAAAGACTATGACAGAAAAAATGTCAATTAAACTTCTGCTCTTGCCCACCGATTATACATCGGCGTTATTAGATCGAAGAGGTCGTTCAATTGTCGCGGCTGCGTTGTGTTGTGGTTTACAGTAAGCTTCAAAATCTGCGCTTTTCAATCTAGTGCATCCGACTTTAGCACTATATAATAAAAGTATTAGACTTGTCTCCCCTCTTAGCTACCTACTTGTTTTGTCAGACTATTCAGTCCGTTTACAGAACTACCACATGGTGGTGTGGTGGGACTTATCAGGACCTATTCCTTGATCGTGAAGCAAACAGTTAGCTATGAGTCTACCTTCAGCCCATGCCTTGTGTGGCGTCTTGAAGTACAAATATTTAGCAATAATCAATACTTTGCTTTCTCTAAACACATCACACATCAGTTTTGGAATAACTTTCTTCTCTTTTTTTGTGTGTCTATCTGCTGTTGTCTTGAAGCGCCACAGGAGAAAGATGGAATGCTACACGCATAATCTAATGTATGTAGTTTGTGCATTGCTTGTTATTTTAGTCAGTTTCTTTTAGGTAGTGTGGTTTCTGGGTGTATCTGAAGGATTTAGCATAGATATGTTGTTGTCCTTGCATGTTATTTATTCCGCATTTCAGTCTCTTCCGGGTCTTCCGCTGGCGCTATGTCCTAGTGGTTTGAGGCAGAAAGCTTTTTATGTTATTTAGTCTGGTTTTATTCTTACCAATTGTCCTAACCATTGTATTTATTGTTTGTGTATATTTCAGGTAAAGTTTAATTTAGATATGTTCTGTTTTTCACATTATGTATTAGCCAGTATCATGAAAAATGGAAACAAGAACACCCAAATAAAACGAGAGGGACGGATACCTCCAACTATCAAAGAGCGATCAAGTCATCATACTTCGCCTACGCACTGGTCATAACAGAATGAGAAATCAAATAAACTCAAAATAGGAACTACCTGACAATGCCAATGTACCTCGGATAACATGACAACAAAACACTTTCTACAGGATTGCCCCCCCCCCCCGTACACAAGCCTGAGAAAGACAATGTGACCCACACTCACCTCCCTAAAATAGAAACTCTTTCTGGCAACCGAATCACAGAAACAGCCTTCATAAGAGAGTCCGGAGTCCTTGTCTGAATTCCTCTTCTTCTGCTTCGCTCATGGCTCATTAAAGATGGCTCCATTACTGAATAACTACACAAAGCTCGGGCAGATGATGCTCGTAAACCCGGGAGGGCCGACCATCTAAGGGCAGAATCTCCCTACAGAAAAAGACAATCTGCTGCCTTGCAGGAAGATTGGGGACAATCAAAGGCTAAGGAAAGAAAACCTGAATTAAATGCTGGCAGAAATCGGATGCACTGGGTCATTGGCGCAGAACACAGTGCAACGTTCTAACATGTACTCAGTAAGAGTGGATCTGGTCTGAATGAGCCACGATCGCAGAAGAAGAAAGAATAACATTATGTATTTTCCATAGGAATAACTACAGATTGGAACAGAGTAGCACATATCAAATGTAACGCACGACTTGTATAATTTAAAGTATAAATGACTATTCTACAGAGGCCGACTTCAAAAGATGGAACCCGAGAAGATCATACCTTTGTCATCTCCATTTCTTTTCCAAAAATCCTCATATTATTATAATACATCAAGACTATTCACCACCATGTTATTGATTGTTTATTTTAATTTAATTATCGACAATTTATAGAAACAAATGGAGAGTGGGTGATAGAATCGATAACTTGTCGTGCTCCAAATCAGGTGGATACGGGTTCACAACGCGGTAGGGTCAAAAGTTGTTTTTTTTTCTATGGCTGGTCAAATAAAAATAGAGACTGGAACATCTCGTGACGACTACTCTGGGCAAGCGGCCATTAGTTGTCAGTGCTATGGGTTCCCGGGCAAAGCCAGGAAATGGGATAATGCTGTAAAGATAGTTTTTGTGTGGAATAGTTGGATATATTTATATCTATATCTGTCTGTCTGTTTGTCTGTGAGTCTGTCTGCATGTGTCTGGCTCTTTGTGTGTGTCCGTCTGTCTGTCTGTCTGTCCATGCGTCCGTCTGTTTCTCTGTCCGTCGATCTCTCTGTCTGTAAGTCTCAGTATTGTCGCCCGTCCGACCGTCTGTCTGTCTGTGTGTCCGTCCGTCCGTCTCTCTTTCTGTCTGTCTGTCAATGTATTTACCACATCTGTCTGTTTATCTATTCGACCGTCTGTATGTCTGTGTGTCCGTCCGTCCGTCTCTCTTTCTGTCTGTCTGTCAATTTATTTACCACATCTGTCTGTTTATCTATTCGACCGTATGTATGTCTGTGTGTCCGTACTTCCGTCTCTCTTTCTGTCTGTCTGTCAATGTATTTACCACATCTGTCTGTTTATCTATTCCTCTTCCGTTTTGTTTTTAACTATTCCGTGCGCACAGCCCATGTTAAGAATCCCTGCCGTAGCGGGAAGTCTTACAACCAAACAGTTATGTTTTCTTGATAATGTCATCGAAACAGCAGGCACGATGTACAGGCATATCTTCAGAGAATTGAAATCTCTAGGAAATCACTTAGCAGCTGTCGCGTTCAACAATCGTGCCGGATGCTGTCCAGCCTTGATATGCATTTAGTGGGGACGCTTTTAAGCGGGTAACAAAAAACTGCGGTTATTAAGACCTTGCCGTGCACTGAATTGTTTTTAGTTCACAGTTGTTTGTCAGTGATACTTTAGTTGGTTTTCCCTATTTATGCCTTTCCGGAAAGATAACATAAAAAAGACCTCTATTATGCATTCAAAGTAATTAGAAGAAGCTGTATCTTAAAATAAGAAAAAAATACATTCGTAGTTAACATTGAATATTGAGTTCCCCCCAAGCTCTGAAATGTGTCAATCTTTGATTTTTTTTTTTTTAACGAGCTTTAGCAACAGAAATCTAATTCATATATAAATATTGACTTTAGCTAAACATTTTACGTTTGTGTGTGTGTGTGTGTGTGGTGTCACAAACTGAAACCACTCCCATACAAATCAATTTTTGGATGAAATGCGTGAACTAGAATCAGGACTTATTTATCCATAAGTTTATAAGATAAGCATTTATCCTGCAAAACTTATAAATTCATAACTAAAGTGTCACTTCGAGTTGTCACACTGTCCGTTGTTTGAATAATGAAGGCGTCAGTGGTTGAGTTCTGGTGTGTCGATGAAGTGAACGAGGGTTCAACCCTATTTGACCGCTCTACAACCGAGCCAATTATACAAGGAATGGGAAACACTCGCTGGATTGAGGAAAATATTAGAGACTTGTATTTCCCTTCTATTTCTATCTAAAACACATGTACCTTGTCTTTATGTCACATAGTTTAGAGCACTTGTAGCTACAATTCATATCACACAGACTGGAACACCAGTATCTTCACTTCCATACTACATGACCTAGAACACATGCGCCTTCACTTCATATCACATGGTCTAGTGAGGCGAATTATAATATTGCTCATTCCTCTACTGCTCTGTACTTTTCTGTTATACTCTTTAGAGTGGCTCGGAGATTTCGAAGTTGTCGCTCCTCTAACAGCTTGTGTGATGATGATGATTATGATTATGATGATGATGTATGAAAGTTTCTTGACGTTGTTACTCCATCTTATTCTGAGTCTGTCTTGAACGTTGAACCCTTCTCCTCGTGTGTATGCAGTGTCTGGCAGTGAGTCTCAAGGCATTCTGACCAGGTAGTCAGTTATTTCAAATATTGTCTCTGTATCTATTTCAAGATTAGGTACACCACTTCTATACGCTCATCTCGTTTTAGTCATAGACTTATTTCTAATTTTGGCTCTTCTGAAAATACCGATAGCCCCCGCCCCCTTCTCCGTCTCTCCGTCCTCTTTCTTAACATCGTATAACTTCCCCGTCTCTCCCTCCTCTTTCTTAACATCGTATAACTTCCCCCGTCCCTCCCTCCACTTTCTTAACATCGTATAACTTCCCCCGTCTCTCCGTCCTCTTTCTTAACATCGTATAACTTCCCCCGTCTCTCCCTCCTCTTTCTTAACATCGTATAACGTCCCCCGTCTCTCCCTCCTCTTTCTTAACATCGTATAACTTCTTCCGTCTCTCCGTCCTCTTTCTTAACATCGTATAACTTCTTCCGTCTCTCCGTCCTCTTTCTTAACATCGTATAACTTCCCCCCGTTTCTCCCTACTCTTTCTTAACATCCTTTAACTTTTGAGTGTGTGATTTTCACTTATGGATTATCACGAGTCACTACGTTTGGCACAGGTAACATAGGGTACAAATGAAAATGCCTTGTATAAAGTAATCATTTATTATTGTTATTATTGCTATTATTATATGCTAAATACATACACAGATAAATGAGCAATAGCGTGTATACTCGTGCCATTTATTCTGCAAAATTGCATTTCGATACGAGAAATATATCAAACAATTTAAATAAATGAAGCCGATTTTAGAATAAAAAAGTAGGGTCACTGCAAGTTGATACTCATAGTTCATCTTAAATTAAATTGAAAGGGTTCATACAAATTATAGTGCCCTTGCGAGCTAAAGGTTAGACTCAAGGGCACAGGCAGTCGTTGAAAAAGCATTGACTGATATCCGACGTCACTGACAAGGGAGTGCATGATGAGAGAACATGTTGGGATGCAATGTGAGATTGGCTGTTTAACGTTGTAACTGGGGTAGGCTGATTTCTTCGTTTTGCTTAGAGCAGTGGTTCATCAAAAGTGTGCGCCGATGATGACGTCAAACTTTAGCAAGGGCACCACTCTGAGGATACTGTCGTGTGCCTACTGCGTAGTTAGAAATCATAACATGAAAACATCCGTTCTGGTCATGGAATAAGTTTCACTGCAGTCAGGAATTCCCCAGATATGTCCTGCCACATACATGTCACAGCTCCCGCCAAAGTGTGTTAGCACATTTTGTGGCAAGGTCGATTACCGGCCAACCTTAATGGTGGCGCAGGCGACGATATCAAACGATTTACATCGAAAAATAAAGTGCACAGTCACTTCCGGTGTCCTCGAAAACATACATTAAAAAGAAACAAGGCAGCCAAAACGGTTTTAAGCGACTACGCAAGTCTCGGCAAAAAACAGGACATTCATGTGCGAGTCAAGTCGGCTTTGTGAACGGCAATTTCAGAAATCAACGAGAAAATAGTGTCCACGGTCACCTGTGACTCCAATTCAATAGAATAAAATAATCGAAAAAAAAACCACATTAAAAGCTGTCAAAATACTGAAAAGCTGTACCAGTGTCTCTAAAGGTCTGCGAACATGGTTGCCATCTTACCGGAAAACATCCACACAGGCTTAATATTTGCTAGTACATAAACAAATTTCTGCAGGACAGTGTTAATTCTGTCGTCATTTATAATCTTATATCAGAGAATCAGAAGTAACCCGACTTATGATAACTGTCATGATGGCACCACCGATTTATAATCAGCACGACAAGGGAGTAGTGTGAGTCAAAAGTTTGGTGACCATTTAGTACACGAATTGCAGATTTCATGAGATTGTCGCCATAATTAAGAAGTAGCGGAAGGTAAGAAGGAAACGTAGGAAGATACAAAAACGAAGAAAGTGAAGAGGAAAGTCAAAGGTACTATGAATGAAGCAAAAATTACAGACATAAGTAAATCATCATCATCATCATCATGTACCCTGCCGGTTGGCGTAGGCGATCATGTCCCTCCACAATCTTCTATCTACAGTGTATCGTATCAGTTCTGCTGTTGACTGTTTTCCATGCCATGACACCAATCTATCCAGTATTTTCTCTCTTTGTCGCCCGCGATCTCTCTTTCCTTTTATTTTGCCAGTTGTAACCAAGTATTCCAACTTTCCTCTTCTCATCATGTGCCCAAAAAATGTTGATTGCTTCTTTCTGATGTTTTTAAAGTAAATATTACTTTATTGTATGCGTATGATTACATTACGACCACACTAGAGAGCAATAATGAGTTCAAAACACAGATAGGTGACACTTTCAAACGTGCAGTAAGAGAAACAAGTGAAATCAAAATAAATTCCAGCTTGTCAAAATGTAACAAACTTGGACAGGATATGTGAGCTAGTCTTCGTTTGTTTTCTTTCTTTCCTGGGATGACAAGATTGTAGGAATGGATTATAATTTGTATGCTTCACACCAATACTTTTTATATTCTCATTGCTTTGTAGAACATACAAATTCATATTAAAACATTCAACTTGAATGTTATGAATCTCTTCAGTCATCATCATCATTTACATTGAGATCCTTACGGAGCTCGTTTCATCCTCTTTGTTATATCTTCTCCTATCTTTTCTCTTATGCAAATCTCACTAGTTAAACCTGCGCCTCTCCCTCCGTATGTTTCTTGGTTCTCCTGCCTCTCGTGGTGTGCACTTTATAAAAATGCAATGTTATCTGTCATACACTTATGCGGTGCTGTAGCGACATAACACCGACAGCAAAAATAGCTTGTTAATATATAACAGGGAATGATAATAACTCCACGGCATAAAATTAAAGAAAAAAAACCCTCCACATTTCGACCAAAGTTCATATTCAGACATGACAAACGACACGACTAAAACATATGAAACATGAAACATATGAAACATGAAACATATGAAACATATGAAACATATGAAACATATGAAACATATGAAACATGAAACATGAAACATATGAAACATATGAAACATATGAAACATGAAACATATGAAACATACAAAAAGAAGATGAAATTCATGAGAATGCGGTAACTTAATAAATCATGACACGAATGAGAAGGGATGATAAGGAGGGTATTTATCACGTGATCTACTGAAGCAATTAACCTGCTGAAATGAAATGATCATCTTTTGGGCAGCCCCTATTTCTGTTAAATAATCAGCTAAATGTAAATGCAGTCACATAGCACAAGACGTCAAATTCATTTTGATCGAACAGTTATAAGCAGCAGCTATTGGAAACGAGGAAAACTGACATTGTGTTTTGTCACTACATGTGTGGGAGCCGCGATAGTTGAGTGGTTAGTGAACTGGATTACAAAGGACAAGAGCAAGGGTTCGATCCCAACCGACGGCTTCCGGTTCACCCAGCCTTTAATGGGTACCGGATATTTTTTCTGGGAAAGTAAAGTGGCACGGGCGTAATACCGACCACTTTACCCCAAAAATCATGTGCCGAAGGTCTGTAAAATTGATGGTCACTAACACCATATTCCCTATACGCCACTTGGCGTGACGGGGGTACTTTACTTCTTTTTTTTTTTTACACTACATGTACACAATTATACTATTACCACGCATGAAAAGTGAAAGATCTAGGACTGAAAAAAAGGACAACATTTGCATGATTAACAGCGACTGTGTCCACGATGGACAACAATGTTTTCTACAGGCCCGGTTGTTGAAGAACATAGCATTTAATTCAGAACTACAGTAATCTCGTAACTAAAACGTTAACTATTCTCTTCATGGAATGAGATTCATTGCTGTCGCAGAATTCCTTAACTCAAATGTCTCCTAATCTATTCATACAATAAGTTTCATTGCGCTTGGGAAATCCCCACAATTATAGCGTCACCTACTCTTTTCTTGGAATCAGTTTCATTGCAGAGAATCCCCACAACTGAAGCGTCGCCTATTCTATACAAGTAATAAGTTTCATTTCAGTCGGGGCCTTCCCATATCCGCTCCACAACCCATCCTAACATTTCTGGAAGCGTATGAGGACTGACATTTCCTGTACGGTGTTGAGTGTGGATATAAATCTGCTTCTCTCACTAAGCACTCCTGATCGATAGACCCCTTTTCCACCTCTACACTCGTCATTCTCTCACTTTATACATCGTTGCCAAATCCAAACTCTTCCTATTCTCTAAAGGAATGAAGAGCAAAGAACGTCGGCAAGTGCGGTATATTCATCTCCATGAAAACGAGAGCAATCTAAAGAGGTGGACAGGGATAAAAAAAACACACACACACACTCTGTTAACAATATACGAGTGACGCAAGAGACAATGATATCTTATATCCACTGCCGCCGGATGCGCAGACGTTGCCTCATAAAATTCTTCATACTCTACCGATCATTTGCTTAAGCCCAAAATTATGACTGTTCTTCCTTGTGTGAAAATCAAAAATATTTCTGGTTTTGATAATTCCGTAAGTTTATTTAATAAAAGGCTAATAAATACACAACCACAGAAGACACTAGAGGCTAATAGGGCACTCT
>JAVIAB010000051.1:63171501-63241809 GCA_032433765.1 Megaustenia siamemsis
TATTTTACTACTGTCACACTAAAGTTTTTGACGCACCAAAATGGACGCTTCTTGCGTCCAAGCCATGTAAACAATGTTGACTTTCCTTGTCTCCAACGGTTTATCTCACTCTATTAGAGAATTTCACGCTATCTGTTACCACAGTGAGATGGCGGATTTTTTTTTAATGTAATCACGGGTTTGATAATAAATGTGTGTACACAGTTCGTTAACCATCGCTGTAGATCAAGTCTATATTCTTTAGCTTCGTTAGCAACCATGGAAGCTAATGACCTTACTTGTGCCGACGGTTGGTTTGGGACAAATTGTACGTTACAATGTCACTCCTATAATGGCTTAGTTTGTGACAAAACTACAGGGACATGCCCAAACAATGACAGTTGTCAGCACACAATTTTCGGACCCCAGTGTCAGTACTTGGATTTTATTTGCAAATATGCCCAAAAATCTGAACCTACTTTCCTGTTTGATAACAACGACACCTCATGTAATCCGGACAAAGATTCTACATCAGTTGAGGCAACTCTCAATCAATCTTTGCCGTGCTCCTGGTTTAGGATTTATGCGTGTGACTTAAAAAATCCGGACAGTTTCACGGTAAAACTGAATGGTTCTGCCTCATGTGACAATGTATCAAGGTTTGTAGTTAGTCCGCACGAGATTGATGCCTTCTGCTTTGGGGATGGTCTGATCAACAAGTTACGGATTGAAAGGGCGATAGTTGCAAATATCTGCTCCATCTACATTGGCGGTGGTCGGAAAATGGCTCTCAAACAGATCACAAATCAGACCGACAAATTTGATGCTTGTTATACAGGAGACGGATGTGGACCAGAGGCCGCAGTTAATAGCAAAACAAAGACCAATCTCTATGACAATGACTGCACACACACACAATTGGGAAGTGGAACCAATTCTGTTTACTGGTGTCTGGTCTTTGCGACGCCCCAGGGGACTCACATCATTCGAATCTATCATCGAGCCAGCACTATGATTCGGGTAAAGAATGCCACTCTAAAGGCTTTCTCTGACAGTGGCGGAGTAGTGTTCCAGTATAATGATATATCATACCCTAATTTATCTGTGAACACTATTGTAGTCAAAACACAAACGTCAATGGCACACATTAAGATTGAGTTCTCACCGACCATTTCGCAGGCCGACAGTGCACTGACGGTATGTGAGGTGCAAACATTTACAGACACCTATTGTCTGGACGAGCATTCTTGGTCGTTTTGTGCAGTGTATAGTGGGTATAGTAAAGGCTGCAATGTCATCATCGGTACTTGTCACGGAAACTGTTCACATGGGATCTATGGACACGACTGTTCCGGGTCTTGTCTCAGTGTCTGTCCTTTATTTGAGGAAATATCTGGAAAATGCCTACAATGTAAACATCATGGCTATACCTGTAATGACACTTGTCCCGATGGTAATTTTGGGCTACAGTGCGAACAGATGTGTTCTGATGGCTGTGACATCATATGTACTCTCAAATGTCCGGACAACTGTTTCAACGACACCTGTCAACAGTCGATCGGGAATCTGTACATGCAAGAGAACGTTCTATGGGTCAGACTGCACTCTCAAATCTCCGGACAACTGTTTAACGAAACCTGTGATTCCCACGTTCAGAAGAGTCTGCCGACTACAACAAGCCCAAGCATATGGGCACTTTAATGTGTTTCTGTGCTAGACATGGTTCATTTTTTGGTGTTTTTTAGAGAATTCATGGATCATATCTTGCTGTGTTTCTGTCCTAGCCATGGCTCATATCTTAGCTTGTGTGTGCTGGCCATGGCTCATATCTTGGTGTGTGTCATGTTAGTCATATCTCATATCTCGGTGTGTCCGTGTTAATCATGTCTCATATCTTTATGTGTGTCTGTGTTTAGTCATTTCTCATATCTTAGTGTGTACCAGTGTTAGTCATATGTCATATCTTTGTGTGTGCATGTCTGGGTTAGTGATATCTCATATCTTTGTGTGCATGTTTATGTTAGTCATATCTCATATCTTTGTGTGTGCATGTCTGTGTATGTCACATCTCATATCCTTGTGTGTGCATGGCTATGTTCGTCCCATCTCATATCTTTGTGTGTGCAATCTATGTTAGTCATATCTCTTATCTGTGTGTGCATGTCTATGTTAGGCATGTGTCATATCTTTGTGTGTGCATGTCAATGTCAGTTATATCTCATATCTTTATGTGCATATTTATGTTAGTCATGTGTCATATATCTTGATGTGTGTCAGTGTTAGTCATGCCTCGTATGGCTGTATACATGTCTGTATTAGTCAAATCTCATATCTTTGTGTGTGCATGTCTGTGTTAGTCACATCTCACAGCTTTGTGTGTGTATGTCTGTGTTAGTCACATCTCACATCTTTGTGTGTCCGTGTCTGTGTTAGTCACATCTCATATCTTTGTGTGTGCATGTCTGTGTTAGTCGCTTCTAGTGACTCGGGCAGATGGTGCTCGTAAACCTGGGAGGGCCTACCATCTAAGGGCAGAATCCCCCTACAGAAAAGACAATCTGCTGCCTTGCAGGAAGATTGGGGACAATCAAAGGCTAGGGAAAGCAAACCCGAATAAAAATGCTGGCTGAAATCGGATGCACTGGCCACTGGCGCAGAACACAGTGCAACGTATTAACGGGTGTTCAGTCAGAGTGGATCTGACAGACTCTAATTGTGATGTTCTGTCTGTGGGGGCGATCAACACACTTAGCCTGACAGCTGACTTCATATGAGAGTCTGGAATCCCCACTCTGATTGAGTCCTGAACGCAGAGAGAGAGAGAGAGAGAGAGAGACACTAAAGTTTCTATTTTACTACTGTCACACTAAAGTTTCTATTTTACTACTGCCACACTAAAGTTTCTATTTTACTACAGTCACACTAAAGTTTCTATTTTACTACTGCCACACTAAAGTTTCTATTTTACTACTGTCACACTAAAATGTCTATTTTACTACTGTCACACTAAAATTTCTATTTTACTACTGTCACACTAAAATGTCTATTTCACTACTGTCACATTAAAATTTCTATTTTACTACTGTCACACTAAAGTTTATATTTTACTACTGTCACACTAAAATGTCTATTTCACTACTGTCACATTAAAATTTCTATTTTACTACTGTCACACTAAAATGTCTATTTCACTACTGTCACATTAAAATTTCTATTTTACTACTGTCACACTAAAATTTCTATTTTACTACTGTCACACTAAAATGTCTATTTCACTACTGTCACATTACAATTTCTATTTTACTACTGTCACACTAAAGTTTCTATTTTACTACTGTCACACTAAATGTCTATTTCACTACTGTCACATAAAAAATTTCTATTTTACTACTGTCACACTAAAATTTCTATTTTACTACTGTCACACTAAAATGTCTATTTCACTACTGTCACATTAAAATTTCTATTTTACTACTGTCACATTAAAATTTCTATTTTACTACTGTCACACTAAAATTTCTATTTTACTACTGTCACACTAAAATGTCTATTTCACTACTGTCACACTAAAATTTCTATTTTACTACTGTCACACTAAAGTTTCTATTTTACTACTGTCACACTAAAATTTCTATTTTACTACTGTCACACTAAAGTTTCTATTTTACTACTGTCACACTAAAGTTTCTATTTTACTACTGTCACACTAAAGTTTCTATTTTACTACTGTCACACTAAAATTTCTATTTTACTACTGTCACACTAAAATTTCTATTTTACTACTGTCACACTAAAATGTCTATTTCACTACTGTCACATTACAATTTCTATTTTACTACTGTCACACTAAAATTTCTATTTTACTACTGTCACACTAAAATGTCTATTTCACTACTGTCACACTAAAATGTCTATTTTACTACTGTCACACTAAAATTTCTATTTTACTACTGTCACACTAAAATGTCTATTTCACTACTGTCACATTACAATTTCTATTTTACTACTGTCACACTAAAGTTTCTATTTTACTACTGTCACACTAAAGTTTCTATTTTACTACTGTCACACTAAAATTACTATTTTACATTTTTCACACTGATGCCCCTATTTAGCTATTTTCACACTTTAATATCATGTTCTACAGAGGTCAGATTTGTACATCTCTTCTGTCAGACAAAGATCTCCCTAATTTACTCTTGTCGGACTTTGCTTGCTTGATTGCGTTCGCCCGATGACTAAAGGAGTACTCCTCTTCATCATCGGCCCTTAAAAGGACGTTAAGTGGGCGTGTCTGCGTTATGTTGTGGTTTGTTGTATCATCATCATCATCATCATCATCATCATCAAGTACCGGGCCTAGTGGCGTAGGTGATCATGTCTCTCCACAACTTTCGATCTCGGCAGCTATTTATCATTTCTGTTGTTGACCTTCTGCCAAGCCATTCTCTTAAGCTGTCTGTTATTTTTTCTCTTTGCTTCCCTCTATCTCTTCGTCCCTCAATTTTTCCAGTTGTTACAATATATTCAAGTTGTTCTCTTCTCATTACATGGCCATAAAATGATGATTGTCTCTTCATAACATTGGAAATTAGCTCTCCTTTTGTTTTGACCTCTCTCAGAACCTCTTCATTACTCTTCTGAGCTGCCCATGGTATTCTCAACATTCTTCTGTAAAACCACACTTCTACAGACTCAAGTGGTTTGCTGTTACACTGATATATTTACTCCATTCGGCCCAAAACATCCGACTTCAGCACGACCGGACTCTTAACTTCTATGTTTTGTTAGTACCTATCATTGAACTATAAACCTTACTCATTTTACTCCTGTAAGATTCTGCTTTGTGTATTTTACTACAGACAATTACTGATATTTCTATTCTACCGAAGTCAGGCATTGGTTTCTCTATTTTAATTAAATCAGACACAGATTTCCCTATTTCGTTGAAGTCAGACACTGATTTTTCTATTTTATGAAAGTCAGATTTCACTATTTTACTACAGTAAGCCACTGATTTCTATATGTAACTAATGTCAGACAGACACTGATTCCTCTATTTTATTGAAGTCAGACATTGATTTCTCTATTTTATTGAAGTTAAACATTGATTTCCTTATTTTATTGAAGTTAAACAATGATTTCTCTATTTTATTGTAGTTAAACATTGATTTCTCTATTGTTATTCAAGTTAAACATTGATTTCTATATTTTATTAAAGTCAGACACAGTTTTCTATTTTCTACTCGTACAAGATTCAGATTTCTCTATTTTACTGCAGTTAGACTAATATTTGTATTCCAATAATACTATAGTCTTATTGTATAAGTTACTGCTGCCTCAATTCAATTTCACTATGTTTCTATATATATTACATTGCAACTTTTCCATTTTATTACTCGTTCAAGTCTCTGGTTAATTACTGCAAGATTGTCCCTCCTTCAGAGACTCTGGCTCCTGCTCGATTCAAGATTGCTTCCGATTCTGACTCAATAACCTCATCTCGTGTATTTCCACCACTGCCCAACTACCGATTTTCCATTCTTATCCAGTATGACTCCTGTTTCATTGAGAATTGCCTCACATTTCAGCAATCTATAAGAAACAACCAATAGCTTGTTGTGATTGAACCCACGGTCCACAAACTCATCCAATTTAGCCGGTCATCCATACAAAAATAATGAATGAATTGACTGCAATTATTCTACTCTTCCATATCCATAATGAAGACTAATTAAAATGTTTATTATAGCAATTATTTGCGTAGGTAAAATATAAGGCCATGCCATCAAAGATCTCATCTGCAATTAAGGACAGAAGATGGACATATGTCGGATCTGAGAAGAGACAAGATAATTCAAAAACAGTTTCTTCTATGGGAAACGGCAAGATACACAAAAAGAAGAAGACATAAAGAGACACTAAAAAGAACACTTATAAGAGAAGCAAAGTTGGCAGTCAATGACTGCTTATATAAAATCGAAAGTTTCACCCGGAATAGGATTGGTTGCGAAAAAACAATACAAGCTCTATATGACGTCTAACGGTGCGGGAAGGAGCAAGAATCAAGAATAGGTCAATTCAGGTGTTGATTTATAAATAGTTATTCCTTACCTGGTGATGTGAATATTGGTGTAGTCTGCTGCTCCGCGTGTGTTCTCATGAGTTTCCACAGCCCCCAAGAATAAAAAGCACCACCTCACAATTAATCTGACAAAATAGGCACTAATTATTTTCACAAAAGATAACTTTAACGCTTCATCGTGAACCCAAATTAATTCTTCTCAAGTGCGTTAAAAATATTCAAATATCCGCCGCTGTTTTCTGGTTAAACTACCATGTAACGCCTTACCTTTGAATCTTATATCCTTTCAATTATGATATGATATTTATTAGGAAGAGTGGTTTCCGCCACTAAATTCTCGAATGTCCTCTTTTCTGTGACAAGGGAAATGTGTGTTTTGTTCAGTCTAGAAATCCCAACACGGCAAACACTGGCTCCCTCGTTTTTCTGTACCCAACTTAGTGTAAACGTCAAACAAACGTTGATTTCCATGAGCGTGCAACCCCTCTAGCTGTGGCTGGCGAGCTCGCGTCCTGGTTGATTACAACGGAGAGACGTGGCTACATCAAAACGAGAGCGCACTCACACGTAACATTATCCAAATATGGATGGTGTAGAAACTTTCAATAAATATTATTATCTGTTGTTATTATTATAAACTGTTAAATATTAGCTGTTTGTGTATTCTATTATCTATAATAATTAACTATCTTTAAAAAAAAACTATCTTTATGACACATAGTACCATTGCTGGTGCATGTCGGGGAGCAACGATAGAACCATTTTTTTTCTTATTTTTAATATTCCTATTTTTTATGAATTATTTTTCTATAATAATTGTAATATGTTATATAAAAGCTGTTTTGTGTATTCTATTATCAATTGTAATATGTTATAAATTAGCTGTTTGTGTATTCTATTATCTATAATACGTGTAATCTGTTATAAATTATCTGTTTTGTATTATATTATCCATTGTAATTATAATCTGATATATATTAGCAATTGTGTATGCTATTATCGATTATAATGGTAATGTGCTATATATTCGCTTTTTGTGCACTCTCTAGCTCTATGTTTTTGTAACTATGTACTCTTTACTCCTACATTTTTTTCATCCACAAGTTAATTGCATTGCACGGCGTATTGCATCTTGCTACTTAGTACATCCACCTACACCATACATTTATTTGGAGCATATTCTATGATCTATAATGGACTAACAGCCACAATTACTGTATACTTGTATACAGGGATAGAGAACTGCAGCTCCCGATAAAACTTCACGATACAAGTGGATAGGATAAGTAATTACTTATCTTCCCTGAGACGGCAGATTTACCAAACTAAAATGGCAAGTCTTCTACGTGGGTTTGAACCAAGTTTTCCTTCTTGGAATATCCGTAACAAAACTCATGCTTTTCTTGAAGGTTTGTATTTGGGTATTCCCCCCATTTATGATGAGTTTATCCAGGATGTGCTTTCTGCTCAATACCGTCACTAGCACCATATTCCTCATATAACTCAATGACAAAAACAACAACTAAAAATAATAATATGAACAGAGAGGTTGGAGTTGATGCGACAGAGCTGTACAATTGTGGGCACAATTCAGAAACTGCAAAACATATTTTCCAAAGTTGCATGAGCACGGAGAACAGACAGAACGTCAATTAGCAGAAGAAATTCCTTAAATTATCAGATTTCCGAGAAAACCTAAAACGAACAAGACAGATCAATAGAAAATATCGATGTTTCTGCATGGCGACGATAATAGAACGAAGAGGAAAAGATAAATCAATATATTGTCACTCATGATCAGCGCATTTTTACTAAATTGCTCATTGATTCAAAGTTCAGTAAATGTACATTTAGACACACATTTGGAGATTCAATTTCCTTTATGAGAGCAAATTATCAATGATTGTAAAAACTAACAACGTATTTGAAGTACGTGACACAGTTCCACGCGTCGCCATTTATTTTTTTTCACACTGAGGCGATTTCCGAGTTTATCTAAATCTGAAGTTTAAAAAAAAAATAGGATACCACAAACTTTCTGAGAGAAAATGTTACGGTCTTGCGTAATACTGACCCCATCACTCACTATATTGGGAGCCGAGATAGCTCAGTGGTTAGTGAACTGGACTATGGGAGCCGAGATAGCTCAGTGGTTAGTGAACTGGACTATGGGAGCCGAGATAGCTCAGTGGTTAGTGAACTGGACTATGGGAGCCGAGATAGCTCAGTGGTTAGTGAACTAGACTATGGAAGCCGAGATAGCTCAGTGGTTAGTGAACTGGACTATGGGAGCCGCGATAGCTCAGTGGTTAGTGAACTGGACTATGGGAGCCGCGATAGCTCAGTGGTTAGTGAACTGGACTATGGGAGCCGAGATAGCTCAGTGGTTAGTGAACTGGACTATGGGAGCCACGATAGCTCAGTGGTTAGTGAACTGGTCTATGGGAGCCGCGATAGCTCAGTGGTTAGTGAACTGGACTATGGGAGCCGCGATAGCTCAGTGGTTAGTGAACTGGACTATGGAAGCCGCGATAGCTCAGTGGTTAGTGAACTGGACTATGGGAGCCGCGATAGCTCAGTGGTTCGTGAACTGGACTATGGGAGCCGAGATAGCTCAGTGGTTAGTGAACTGGACTATGGGAGCCGCGATAGCTCAGTGGTTCGTGAACTGGACTATGGGAGCCGAGATAGCTCAGTGGTTAGTGAACTGGACTATGGGAGCCGAGATAGCTCAGTGGTTACTGAACTAGACTATGGGAGCTGAGATAGCTCAGTGGTTAGTGAACTGGACTATGGGAGCCGAGATAGCTCAGTGGTTAGTGAACTGGTCTATGGGAGCCGCGATAGCTCAGTGGTTAGTGAACTGAACTATGGGAGCCGCGATAGCTCAGTGGTTGGTGAACTGGACTATGGAAGCCGAGATAGCTTAGTGGTTAGTGAACTGGACTATGGGAGCCGAGATAGCTCAGTGGTTAGTGAACTAGACTATGGGAGCCGAGATAGCTCAGTGGTTAGTGAACGGGACTATGGGAGTCGCGAAAGCTCAGCGGTTAGTGAACCAGACTACAAAGGACAAAAGCGGCTTCCGGGTTCACTCAGGTTTAAATGGGATACTGGGTTTTTTTCTGGGAAAGTAAAGCTGCTCGGGCGTAATACCGACCGCAGTACCCCAGAAATCATGTGCCGAAGGTTTGTACAAATTAAGGTAATTAACACCATATTCCCTATACGTCACTTGGTGTCACGGGGCCGTTTCCTTTTTTTTTTTATTCATTATGCTGTTGGACACTAACACTACATTGAATTATGTCACAAATTGTGGTGTGTACTATTTGCGTTTTTTTCCCCTCAATTTAGCTAAAAAATTGTGAACGAAATAAAAGCTGTCACTCTAAAGTGAATGCTAATTACTGACACATTGTTTAGTGTCATTAAAATTACTCAACAAATTCACTGGAAAGTGGGATGTATTGAGCCAAAATGTTCAATGAGCCTTCTGCAAACCTGACACATCACAACTAAAAATATTTGAAAACATCTTTTATAAGAGGGGGACTGAGAGAAGAAATCATGGCACGAACGCCTAATAAAGCAAACAGGAGATGATGACGGTAATTATGATGCAGGATAAAAGAAGAAAAGAAGGGGAAAGAAGAAGAATTTAAAGTGAGAAGAAAGAGGAAAAGGATGGGGGAGAGAAGAAGAAGTGGAAGAAAAGAAAATAAGAAGATTTAACTTTATAAAACCCAAAATAAAAGTACTTCTGCGGTAAATAAACATTCAAAATATTATCACAACAACTTCACGATTTGCTTTCTAGGATCATCATAGAAGCGCATTTTCCAACAGAATACCTGTTATCAATGACTCGCTTATAAAATTGAAACTATTATTCACAGCTGCTCCGATAAAATGCTGAAAGAAGTCATTTGAGGAGATCCGAGATTTTATATAGCAGATGACATTACATTTTAGATCATCATCATCATAAGATCCATAAGGGGCATGCATAGAATAACAATTGGAGGTCATAATATAAATAATGTAAGGTATGCTGATGATACAGTATTAATCGCTAAGAGTGAAAATGAGTTACATGAAATGTTGGACATTGTAGTGAAAGAAAGCAAAAATAGAGGACTCAGCCTTAATAGCAAAAAGACAGAAGTAATGGTAGCAACAAAGAAAAATACATCGCCTCAGTGCAAAATAAAGACAAGTGGAACAATATTAAAACAGGTAAAGGAATTTAAATATTTGGGATCTTTGTTAACCTTAGATGGAAGATGTACAAAAGAGGTGAGATGCAGAATGGCTCAGGCAAAAGCAGCTTTCGAGAAAATGAGGAAGATACTATGCAATCCATTTTTGACAATAGAAACAAGAAAAAGAGTTCTCAAATGTTATGTAGAGCCAGTCTTAACATATGGATGTGAATCAAGGACAATAGGACAACAAACAAGAAAATCACTGGAGTCTGTAGAAATGTGGTTTTACAGAAGAATGTTGAGAACACCATGGACATATAAGAAGAGTAATGTAAATGTTCTGAAAGAGGTCAAAGCAAAGAGAGAGCTAATTTCCAATATTAGGAAGAAACAATCATCATTTTTTGGCCATGTAATGAGAAGAGAACAACTGGAATATATTGTAACAACTGGAAAAATTGAAGGACGAAGAGATAGAGGGAAACAAAGAGAAAAGATATCAGGCAGCTTGAGAGAATGGCTTGGCAGAAGGTCAACAACAGAAATGATAAAGAACTGTCGAGATCGAAAATTGTGGAGAGATATGATTACCTACGCCAGTAGGCCCGGTACTTGATGATGACATTTTAGATAGGAAGAAGATAAGGCAAAAAAATTTGGGAGATTTGCTAACTAAAATGAAACGTATTTTTCGACATTGCTACTGTTGATGAGGAGGATGATAATCGCGTTGTGCTGTAATGTATAGCGAAAAGAAAGAAAGAAAGAATGAAAGAAAGAAAGAATGAAAGAAAGAAAGAAAGAAAGAAAGAAAGAAAGAAAGAAAGAGAGAAAGAAAGAAAGAAAGAAAGAAAGAAATAACTTTGTTACTCCTGGAGAGTGACATATCTAGCTATCCATTGACCTTTCGAGCCATAGCCGGCCCATAGGGCGCATCAAAATACTCCTCCTCTTATCTAAATTTTTATTCTAGCAGTTTTCAATTCAATTCTTTTAAATATATTTTATCAAATCTCGCCATTTGTCTCTGTTCTGTCCAAGCAGCTCTATTTTATTGAGGGAGCCGATTCCTGCTGCTCTTGCCTCTCTCATCAATGTTCTTCTCAGTGTCTCTCTGGGTCTTTCTCTTTTCCTCTTACCTGCTGTTTTCCATATGAGGGATTGCTTTGTTATTCGGTTATTATCTCTTCTCATCACATGTCCAACATATGACCATCGTCTTTTCTTTATTACTGAAGATATTGGTGGTTGATTGGCGATTTCTCTAATTTCCTCATTTGTTTTGAATTCGTTCCAGGCTATACCAAGTATTTTCCTTAGACATTTATTTTCGAATGCGTTCAACTTTGTTTCTATATCTCTTGTTGTTTTCCAGCTTTCACACGCATACGTAAAGGTTGATAGTACATTTGATTTGAATAGTCTAAGTTTTGTGTTTGTGCTGATGAGTTTTGATTTCCACAACTTTTCAAGGCTTCTGAAAGACATTGCTGCTTTAGCTATTCTGATTCTAATTTCTTTACTTGTATCCCCTTCTCGATCAATGTGACTTCCAAGATAGATAAAGTGATTGTTCTCTTCCACTAGTTTGTTTTCCCATGTATATTTTGGCGTCTGTTGGAATTAAGCTTTTCATGACTTTAGTCTTTTCATGATTGATCTCAAGCCCAATTTCGAGTGACATATAGAGAACCTTATATGTTAGAAGCCATTTATTTATAATGTGGTCAGCAATACGCGTTTGGCCTTTCTTTCTCATAACTAATAAATCTCCGACGCTCATTGAAGGCTGAGAGAGAGAGCCTAGAATCCGATCTCTTGTTCTCTGCAGAATAGCTCACTAACCTTTACTTTAATGAGGCTTCTATTTCAGCATGGAAGAGAGGTGAAACAGAGAGAGAGAACGCGAAGCATTAACAGGTCACATTTTACAAATACAGCATGAACACGAACATGAACAACGTTAGTTTTACGAAAGATTTTACAACTAAAATACGTACATAAAAAACATCAAATTTACAACTACAACGCTTACATAAGAAACATCAATGTTACAATTAAAATACATACGTAAAAAATATCACAAACGCGCGCGCGCACGCACACACGCACACACAACGAACACGGAGAATTAACTCGTCGTTTGTAGAAATACAACACGAACACGTACATGAACAACGTCAGTTTTATATTATTTGCGAATATAGTACTCAAATAAGCGATCTCAATTTACATATGATCCGTGTATATACAATACGAGCAGTCTTAATGTAGAAAATTATATATATATATATATATATATATATGTATATGTATATGTATATATACATACAACAAGCAAATTTCGCTTTACAGACATATACTTTTAAAACATATACAAATAATATACAGCTGTGAATTCTGGACAATCTCGCAAACAGTAAGGACAAAAATTGATTCATTGGAAACAAAATGCGACAGAAAAATCCTTCAGATAACTTGGATAATGAAAAACAACAATGACAAACATATTGAAAGATTTAAACATTAAAAAGAACGGGCTTATAAACACCACTCTACAGAGGAAATTAAAATACTATGGCCACTTCAAAAGAAACAAGGGACTGTAAAGTAGAACAATGACAGGCATAGTTCCAAGGCACCGCATCAGTAACAGACCTAGAAGAAAAGTGGTTTCAAGACATTAATGAGACCTTGAACAGGACAACAGAAGAACTGGGAGGTCTCTTATAGAGACAGAGCTTATTTCAGACGGGTTGTGGTAAATGCAACGTTCTGTAAAGGACAAAGACTTTTTTTTTGTAATGGTTCTTCTTCTACTTCCTCTTTCCTTCCTCATTTGCCTTTCAGCGTTGCGGGGAGATATAATTTGCGGTCCTTGGCTCCTCTTTTCGCTTCTGCTGCTGTTATGTTTCCTAGTGCTTTTACTATTCCGTCAATCCATCTTTTTCGTGGTCGACCCTTGCGTCTGGTGTTCTCGCAACGTTTATTGAGGACTTGTTCTGTTGTGTTTTGATCACTCTACCTTGTTACGTGGCTAATGGTCATTCTGCCTTGCCACGAAGCTAAATAGTTTAGCTGTTGTTTCATTATATATTCTATGTCGGGGTCTATTCCTAGTTTGTTTTCTTAGTTCTTCATTTCTGATCTTGTCTCTCAGGCTGTTTCCTGTCATTCGTCTAAGACATTTCATCTCCGTAGAGATTATTGTTCTTATTGTTCTTGCGTCTATGGTCCAGTACTGGCATTGGTAGCACAACGTTGGGATGAAAAAATGGCTGCACAGAATTAAAGAGATTTAACAAACCAGAATACACTCATGTTAGATAAAACAACGTAACGCACAAGAAATGATATGGGTATGAAGAATGCCAGATAGCAACAATAAAAGAAAATAGACGATGCAGAAAATCGACACTCTGAATTGTTTTAGCAACAGGAACGACACAATTAAATGAACACAAATTATTGCATTTCATCTAAGCAGGGGCAAAATAGATGAAGATTGACGCATTCATGCGCTGTGTGTTCTGGGAATCAGCTTCTTCTGAGATTAGGAAGAAAGGGTAAAGAAAATGTTAAAATAACTCAGGGAGTTCACAATGGCGGGTCAATTTATGGCTTCTGTCCTAAGACGTTAGATCAAGGCGGGAAAATCGAAGTGCGTTTCCGGGAAGTACAGTAACGGGAAGTGTAAACAGGGGTGTCTGGGGAATGTTGTCAAGAGAGAGGGAGAGGAGGTGAGCGTAAAGTAAGTATATATGAAAGAAAGAGGGAGACTAGAAATGAATGTATTCACGTTTATTAAGGCAAAAAGCGAGAATGAGAGAGAGAGAGAGAGAGAGAGGGAGGATGATAACATGAAAGTGATAGAGATAGAGAGAGAGATAGAGAGATAGATAGAGAGAGAGAGAGAGAGAGAGAGAGAGAGGAAGCTAATGTGAAGTAAATGGCTCTTATACAAGTTTAGCTCGATTAAGGAATTCATTTACACAAATATCCTCTTCTTCTTTGTTGTGTTTGTATTACGGCCAGGGCCGGTTTTAGGCCTAGGCTAAAATAAACTATAGCTTAGGGCCTTACAATCAAGAGGCCCTAAAATTTGCTCATTGTGCATCATAGGATGAAGAGGTATATTTTATAGCACTCAGAAAAAAAGACAAATAAGCAACAACATAAAAAAAAACAAAGAACAATATATGGTTGGCATGAGGACCATATATTGTTCTTTGTTTTTTTTTTATGTTGTTTATTTGTCATTTTTTCTGAGTGCTGTGAAATATACCTCTTCCCCCTATGATTCGCTGAAATAACGCCTCAGAAGTTTCCCTCTATAATAATATTCATTTATGATTATTTGTCTCCTTGTTTATAGTGTATTCTACCATAGGGACCTTATGGTGTTAATTTTTTTTTTTAACTGAGGCCTCAACTTTTCATTTAGCTTAACCGGGGGCTCACCAAATCTAAATCCAGCCCTGATCACAGCCATCTATAGCAGTAAGGTCAGCGGGTAGAAAGTGAAATTCCTGAAAACCCCATGATCGTATTTGTTAAATTGTGCAAGCTATAGTCATTTGACGTCATTCTAACCGAAAAAAAATCTCACCAAATCGAGATAATTCATTTCTGCTGGCATTACGACTTACAGTAAACTGATGTGGTTTGTATCCTACGGCCCATGATAATCTTCAGAACATATTTGCGTCAAATGAAAGACATCATATGCAGCAATCAAAATATACATGGAAATATAGCAGATTAAAATATGTACCATCATCAAGTACCGGGCCTGCTGGTGTAGGCGATCATGTCTCTCCACAACTTTCGATCACGACAGTTATTTATCATTTCTGTTGTTGACCTTCTGCCAAGCCACTCTCTTAAGCTGTCTAGTATCTTTTCTCTTTGTTTCCCTCTATCTCTTCGTCCCTCAATTTTCCCAGTTGTTACAATATATTCCAGCAGTTCTCTTATAGTAACAGAGCTCAAGCTCTGTACTCGTCGCATGGCATTTAGGGTACAAGATAAATAATGCCATAAAAACGGCTGCCTTTAAAAATACCACAATTCACGTTTTTCTTCTCATGACCGGAAAGGTGGGGGAGGGGGATATGGATGGTTTCCTGCAGGACTAACATGTTCCTTCTGCATTACTTTTTTTTTAAACTGAGTTAATTTTGTTATTCCTATGTTGCTGTTATCGATCGTAGGCTATAACACATTTATCACGATACTTGTGTTAGAGATGCACAATGAACAACATAAACAACTTAAGTGGAGGTTTCCAGTAGATTGGACTGTTTTGTTGTCTGTTGTTATTCTTATAATGTCCCAGGTTACTAACAATACATGATTACATTGAGCGGAAATATTGAAACAGAAATAATGAACAAATGTAATAAAGCAAATCAAATATTCGTGCACTTGGTGCCAATCCTGCAAAATAATAAGTGACAATCGAAACCAAAAAAAACAACACTTTGTAACATAAATTATTATTACACTATGTTATCAATACTAAGCATGGACAACGACAGAGGGAGTGTGTGTGGGGGTTGGGGTGTAGGAGAGAAAGAGAGAGAGAAAATCGTAATTAAGGAGATAGGATAAATTAGAAAATTACTGAAAGCCAGAGACAAATTATAATATATATATATAACCGAAAAAATGTGAGTAAAGTGTGTGCTAGATTACTTCGAGAAATAACTTAAAATGAATCGATTATTTAGCAAAACTACATCGTGGCAAAATACTACAGAGAATGCTGGTCTCGACAACCAAAAGGATAATGGACAAACCCTAAAAATGATGCATTAATTAAATAGAGGAGGTCATACATTAATAAATATATAGAACAACAACAACTTAAATGGTTTGGCCACCTGATCAGAATGAATCCTCACCAATCACCATCAAGGGCGTTCTTCTCGAGAATGCATGGAAAAAGACCAAGAGGAAGACCCAGAAGAAGATGGATAGATGCAGCGACAGATACATGTAACAACAAAGGAAAATAACTAATTCAGACAGTTCGAGCAGCACAAGAATGACACATGGTATAACCACACCTTTTAGGTATCAGTGAAAAGAGAAAAGAGGAAGAGAAGAAAAAGAGGAAGAAATACATTAATAACTAGTTGTATGATGCAAACTGCAGAGCATAGCTTTGGCTTAAGCATTCCATTTTTCTAGACATTTTGAAGCATAAGACAAGAGGGAAAAGATATATATATATATATATATATATATATATATATATATATATATATATATATATATATATATATATAGATATATATATATATATATATTTATAATCTTCAAATAGCAGCGACTGTTAATTACTTATATACGTTTGAGCCTAGAAGCTTACAATAATAAATATTTGATATTTAAAAAATTATATTTCCAGCCATACCCTTTTGAAAATGCTCATTGAGTTGTTGTTGCCATTACTAAATTATGAAATTTGTTGACTTATTGGGCATCAATAACTCCTACATAGCGGTTTGTGTATCTTTGCCCTATACTTTACAATAGGGAAACCAGAACAATATATTTCCGTCTGATTCAACCTTCCTGCGTCACAGGTTTAAGCTTGTATAAACGACCAATAAGCAGGTGTGTGTGTGTGTGTTTGTATTTTGTGCGTGTGTGTAGAGAAATAGAGAGACAGTGAGAGAGATAGAGAAAGATTTTGTAGTTAGCACTTTAACCTATTATATATATATTTATATAACATCCCTCCACGTCTTGTGAGGCATCTGGGAAATATGCTGTTAATAACTTTAGTTTTCCATGACCATGACTCATTTTTTTGGGCGTTTTGGTCGGTACCACGCCAGGCCGTCTTAATTTTCAAAAAATTACTGCTGCCTATTTTAGAGGCTGGGTTAACTTCGGAGCCTTGTCGGCCCGAATAAAAATCCCCAGTACTGGGAATTGAACTCGGACAAATCCTGTCAAGAAGCGAACGCTCTAACCACTCAGCCACCGAAGCTCCAAATTATATTTGTGTGTTCATTATTATGTTCTTGTCTTGCAGATTTTGCCTACATTTTTGTAGCGGTGCGATCTGTTCAAACATCAGATCGAGCCTCTCAGGTTATATTAGACCTCAATCACCATCACAAATAAAACTCACTTTTTCACCTAGTAGCATTATGTTTTGTCTGTCCACTGAGTTTTTCCATTATATATATATATATATATATATATATATATATATATAGTAAAAAAGTAGTAAAGAGCCCCAGTCACGCCAAGTAGCGTTTAGGGAATACGGTGTTAGTGACTATACATTTTACAGACCTTCGGCATATGATTTTTGGGGTAATGTGGTCGGTATTACGCCCGTGCCGCTTTCTTTTCCAGGGAAAAAAACCGTCAGTTGGGATCGAACCCTACTTCATGTCCTTTGTAGTCCAGTTGACTAACCGCATGGCTATCGCGGCTCCATATATAATAATATAATATATATTCCGAATCTAGAAAGTTAAGTCAACTAGCACAGTCAGCTCAAGCTCTGTACTCGTCGCACGACATTTTTAGGGTCTGATGATAAATAATTCCCTAAAAACGACTGCCTTTAAAATTGCCACAATTCTCTCTCTCTCTCTCTCTCTCTCTCTCTCTCTCTCTCTCTCTCTCTCTCTCTCTGTGTGAAATAAAATTAATTAAATAAATTAAGCGACTCGCCGAGAACAGAGCCATGTGGCGAGATCCTGTGCAAGGTCTGACACTTGATAATAAAGATCATTGGACATAAGAGTCTACAATTTCCGCCCTATGTGCCGTCTTTGGCTCAAAAAGACAAGATATATATTATAATTGTTAACATCATAATGTGTTACATGTTGAATGGTTTTGATGTAAATAAGAACGAGCTATGTGAGATGCCTACAGTATCAAACTATTCATTTAAACTTGTAAAATGGTTCTCCTATCAGTTCCCCGGCAGACTTCAACAATGGGAAAATGCCAGGCTCACTGGTGCATATACTGCGACTATCAACACCAACTAAAAGAAGGTTAATAATATGATAGAGCGGTTAACAAGTGGAATCCTGAGAGCTACTAAAGAATCCATTCCTAGAGGAGCAAGAAAAACTACAAGCCATACTGGAGCAAGGAAATACAAAGACTAGAAGAGGAACTGGACTCTGCCAGAGAACTGGCTGATACATCACACAGCACAGAGAACAACATTGCCTACAAAGCAGCCTCTGCCAAATACAGACGTGAGGTCATGATATCAGCAAGGCAGAGCTGGATAGACAAAACAGAGAGCCTTAATCTAGACAAAAATGGTCATAAACTATGGAAACTTGCGAAAGCTCTGAGCGACGAAAACAACTGCCGACCTCCAATATCACTAGCACACAATCAGAACATCCTCACAGGCAAAAGGGCAGTAAATCTACTGATAGAGACTTACAAAACATTAGTAGAATAAACATTCCAATAGACAAACAGAAAGCTGCAAGACGGGAAAACCAAGATGCAAAACACATGCCTTTAGCACCAGAAGAGCATCAGACGACCATCTTTACCCCAACTGAATTAGATGTTGCCCTCAAAGGACTGAAGCTCAAAAGCTCCTCTGGTAAAGGGCTCCAACGAAATGCTCCTAAATCTGGGAGAGAAAGCCAAGAGCCAGCTTCTAAGGATAATAAATGCTAGTTGGAAGAGAGGTCATGTGCCGGCAATCTGGAAAGCAGTTATTATGGTGCTCATCCTCAAGTGTGGAAAAGACCCACTAGACCCAAGTAGCTATAGATCAATTAGCCTACTGAGCTGCCTGAGTAATCTCATGGAAAGGCTGGTTAACAGAAGACTTATGTGGCATTTGGAGACAAAGCAACAAATTGCACCACAACAAAGTGGCTTCAATCAGCACAGATCAACTGAAGACCTGGTCACCTACACTGCACAGGAAATAGAGGATGCTCCACAAGAAAAGAAACACACACTGGCAGCGTGGGTCGACACGGAGAAGGCTTTTGATAGGGTTTGGCGAGAAGGTTTAAAGAACAAGCTTTCCAGACAGACTTGGCATCCAAGGTCGTTTATTCAATTGGGTCTCTCAATACCTTCAGGATAGAACGGCCAGAGTACAAGTTCAAGGTCAACTAAGTAAGAAGGTCTCTATCGAAAAAGGTGTCCCACAAGGCGGAGTCTTGTCCCCACCACTCTTTTTAATTTTCATAAATGACATCGTAATACATTCCACCCAGAATACACTCAGCAATATACGCAGATGATCTGGCGTTATGGACTAGCGAGGAAAGTATGTCGGTGGCTGGACCCAGGATGCAAGATGCCCTAGGTGAACTTGAAAAATGGACGAACACCTGGTTCTTACCAATCAACGAAAAAAAACTACACATACAATTTTCAGCCCATCAAGAAACACACTCTCTGCAAACTTGAAGATAAAAGACCATACACTCCCTATTGACCAAATATCTTTGCGTCACCATGAATCGCAGAATGACTTGGAAAAATCAGATAGACAGAGCAAGGAAAAAAGCCAGCAGAAAACAAACAAATATTAAGAACAAATTGGTAGGAACGGACCGGGGGGGGGGGGGGCGCAGACAGCAATATTTTGAAAAGACTATACGTAGGAAGAGTCAGACCAGTTCTAGAGTATGGAGTCACAGCCTGGGCTATGGCTTCCAAATCACACCTTAGCAAAATTAACAGAACACAGACCCAAGCTGCTCGTATCATCACTGGTGCTATGAAATTTACACCTATCAAGACTCTAGAAACAGTAACAGGTTTACAACCCTTAGATGACAGACGGGTCACTAAAGTATTGCAACAAGCGGAGAAATATAGAAGGCTCCTTAGCCACCCCATGCACCAAAGAATAACTGGTTCCGAAATTATACGACTAAAGAGGAGCAACTTCGCTGCAATTGCCAATGAACTAACTACTGGAGACCCAGTACTTTCCCAAACAATATCGAAACCCTTGTGCCCATCTGATATGTCTCCTCATGGAAAACATAAAATACGAGAACTTAAGGAAAATATAACAGGAATCATGAAAAAAAGCACCCAATCAGACACAGAAAGAAAACACGTAGCAGAAAAACACATACACAGTATAACTACCCACAGGACTCTTGGTCCCACATATACACAGATGGCTCTGCTACAAATGCCACCAGAAATGGAGGGGTAGGTGTGTTCTTGACGCTGAATAATCAGGACGAGATCACCAAGTCAATAGCTTCTGGAAAATTCTCAAACAACTTTAAAGCAGAAACTGAGGCCATCTGAGATGCTGCAACACTGGCTACACAACACAAAAATAACATGCACAATAAATTGATGCTAAGTTGTGCTACCAATTCCAGACCTGAACCCTAGATGCAAGAACAATAAGAAAAATAACCTCTACAGAGATGAAATGTGTTAGACGAATGACAGGAAACAGTCTGAGAGATAAGATCAGAAATGAAGAACTGAGAAAAAAGCTAGGAATAACCCCCGCCATAGAATATATAAGGAAACAACAGATAAAATGGTTTGGCCACGTGACAAGGCAGAAAGAACAAAACACAACACAACGAGCCTTCAACAAACGTTGCGAGAACACCAGACCCAAGGATCGACCACGAAAAAGATGGGTCGATGGAATATTAGAAGCACTAGGAAACATAACAGCAGCAGAGGCGAACAGAAGAGCAAAGACCGCAAATTATATCTCCCCTCGACACAGAAAGGCAGATGAGAAAGGAAAGAAAAAAGAAGAATAAATGGATTCTGACTGATGCACTGTCAGTACTATCAGCTCTAAAACGACCCAAGAACAATGAACTAGATGACTTGAGAACAACCCTGGACCAACTATGCAATAACTTCCAGAGAGTAGTCTTTCAGTGGATACCATCACACTGCAATATACACGGGAACAAACGCACAGACAAATTAGCTAAAGAGAGAGGGAGATTACCACTAGAGAACCATCCGCTCAGTTATGATGAAGGAAAATCCATCCTCAAGGGTCAGTTCCATGAAAAATGGAAACAAGAACACCCAAAGCATAACGAGAGTGACGGTTGCCACCAACTATCAAGGAGGGATCAAGTCATCATACTTCGCCTACGCACTGGCCACAATAGAATGAGAAATCACATGTTCACCAAATTCAAAATAGGTACAACCAGCCTATGCCATTGTACACTGGACAATATGACCACAAAATATGTTCTATAGGATTGCCCCCAGTACACAGACCTGACAAGAGCAATGTTCTCCACGCCTACCTCCATGGAAGAGAAACTATATGGGGCAATCGATTCGCTTAAACAGACAGCTGACTTCATGAGATAGTCTGCAATCCTACTCTGATTAAGTCTTGATCGCAGAGAGAGACAGATAACATAAATTATAAATTAACTTATTTCTTCCAAATTATAAATATAAAAGTGCCAGTCTTTGTAGAAATGAGTTAAATATTGTCCAAGTTTGTGTGGTCATCATCATCATTATCGTGTGCCTTCTCCGCAACGACGGTTGGCTACCATGGATCGTCATTCTACTCTGTTTCTTGCTTTTATCGTGCAGGCTGTCATAGATTGACTTGTCCATCTTTTGATGTTACTCGTCCATGTTAGTCTTGGTCTGCCTCTGCCTCATTTACCTTGTATTTCCCCTTCCAATATTACTTTTAGTAAGCTGTTGTGTCTTTTAACATGCCCCAAAAATTTCATTTGTCTTGTCTTAATTGTATTTAGTAGTTCTCTTTTTATTTTCAGTTGTTTTAAAACTTTATCGTTTGTTATCTTTTGTTTCCATCCAATTCTACCTATTCTTCTATAAATCCACATTTCAAAGGCTTCAATGTTCTGTTCTGTTTTATTGTCTAATGTCCATGTTTCTGCACCATACAGGAATATTGAGAAGATGTAACATTTTGCCATTCTTAGTTTCAGCCCTGCTGATATTTGTTTTGTTGATAGTATATTTTTCATGGCATTAAAATTACTTTTTGCCATACCTATTCTTTTGTTTATTTCAGTTTTGCATTTTCCATCATTGGTTTATAGTATGTCCCAGGTAGTTGTAGCTCTGGACTGTCTTGTGTGGTAGTTTCTACATAAAATGCCAATGTTACTTTGTCGTGGTGACAAGTGCGTTTATTTACCAACAGCAAACTTTCGTCATGTGATAATTGTTTCCTGCGGCCTCGGTACACACGTTACTCCCCAAAGAAACAGGTTTACCCGGAACTAGGCCTCTTTATGACTTGCGGTGTTTTACCTGGCCCATAACGTCACAAAACTCGTCACCACACGTACCTGTTAAAACTTGTACGCCCTCCGCAATGCTCGAGACCAGTTGCGAAGTAGCACTTGCGTACCAGTAAACACACTAGAGGCTAGGATATCGCTCTACGGAATACACGTCGCTGTTCTCATACTTATAGCGTTCATGGTGAACGAATAAAATGCAGAATGGATAGAAACCATAGTCGGTATAGAACCATGTGGTTAGGGTCAAATGTATATATATATAAATGGAGTGAAATAGAAACTTTAACCATAACCGCTTAAGACCAGCCGTACATGTGGTCCAACTTTATAGATTCCAGAGACAAATAATAATAAATGAATATTATTATAGAGGGAAACTTCCGAGGCAATAATCAGCGAATCAATTTATAGGATGATGTATGTTTACAGCACTCGGAAAAAGGACAAATAATCAATAACAGAAAAGAAACAAAGAACAATATATGGTTCGAAGCAGGATCGAACCTTACTCAGTGGCAAGGAGCTGTGCCACTGGTTTTTCGTGGCAAGGCGCTGCGCCACTGAGACGGGTTCGATCCTGCTTCGGACCATACATTGTTCTTTGTTTTGTTTTTCTGTTGTTGATTATTTGTCATTTTTTCCGAGTGCTGTAAACATACCTCTTCCTGTGAAATCATTCGTTTATAGATTCCACCCTGTAGACCGCAGAAATGAAGTGCCGTAACGGTCATGTCAAATACCAATTCTACCTCCATGTTTAGTGGGATATACATGAAATAGACGTTTTCTCTTTCTATGATACAAATAGGTAACTTTATCATTATATTCCCGCATACGTAACACTTCATGGCTCGCGATGATGATAATGCCAACTTTTAAAAATGAGATATTTTGAACACATTCATTATTAATCTCTACACATCTCTCAAATTTAAGTTATGTACAACCTCATTTGGCTGAGGGGTTAGTCTACTCGCTCCCTGCTCGAAAGGGTAGGGGTCCATTTCCAGAAGTGGTGGATTATTTTCGAACCGACAAGGCTCCTGGTTTCACCCAGCCTCTAAAATGATGCCAGAGATTTTTCTGAGCAGTAAAGTCGGCCTGGCGTGATACCGACCACATCACCCACAAAATGTCATGGTCATGTAAAAATATGGTCTCTTACACCATATTCCCCATGCAAGACGTGGGGGGCATTATTTTTTTTTCACTTTACCCCATCACTTCCTGTCAAGAACGGTAACTTCCCATTCTAACTTGTGCACTATTCACTATTTATTTTTAGCTCAATGGACACCAGTGTTAATGTTTAACAGGAAACTATTTGCACTTCTACAGTAATTAATGGTTACAGACCTTTTACTTCGTTACACAAAAACACATACACAAAAACTAAACAAATTTACAGAGGCAAGATAATTTATTACCACATCCACATACGCACACGTTGGCATGCCGTTGCATTTACACAGCTCAATGTTTAAGCTCTCTGCACACATATTAATAGACGTGCGATCAATTCCCAATACTGGAACGACAGCCGAACTTTTCGTTGTGGTTTTTTTTAGTTTGAAAGGAGGACTGTGTTCACAGCACACCATAGAGCGTAAGATAGCAAAACACATTGTTCCGTGCTGGAATAAAAGGGGGTAAAAATGAACAGTGATAACAGCTTTACACGGGACGTTTTACCAGCCAGAAGTTGTTCCTATAAACCATGTGTACTTTAAAGATCCCGAAATCAATATTGTTTAAGTAAATGAAAACAAATGCAATGCTTCAAATACCTGGGCACAATAATAACATCAGAGGAAAGACAGTTCACGGAAATAAAAAGCAGAATCTATCTATCTATCTATTGTCCTTTCGAGCCGAAGACGGCACATAGGGCAGAACTACAATCTCAAAAACAGAAATCCCTGCGTGCCAAAGTGGCACATATTGCAGAGATCACTGCTTCTAAAATCTGTTTCCATAACAATAATTTTTACAATGACAGCTTGTCAAGCCATCGATCAATCTCCTTAGTCGCCTCTTACGACATGCCTGGAAGGTTACAGTGTCACTATTCTTTACTTCCCGCATAATGAGGCCCCGGTAACACACGGGAGAAAAGCAGAATAGCTCAGGCCAAAAAAGAATTTCAGAAAATGAAAAACGTCTTATGCAACAAATCTACGTCAATGGAAGTGAGAACGAGAGTTCATTTGTGCTATAAAGTGTCATGTCAGATCCATGGAAGCGAATCATGGACAGTAAACAAACAAATGAAAGACGATTAACGGCCTAAGAGATGGAATTTCTCAGAAGAACGTTGAAAGTTCCCTGGCAGGCTAAAATGACCAACGAGGAAATTCTCAAAAAGGCCAACACAAAAAGGGAGCTCATAAGAAACATCAGAAAGAAACAATCAACGTGTTTCGGGCACATCATGAGAAGAGGAAAGTTGGAATACTTGGTTACAACTGGCAAAATACAGGGAACAGAGATCGCGGTCGACAAAGGGAGAAAATACTAGATAGCTTGGTGGCATGGTATGGAAAACAATCAACAACAGAATTGATACAATACACAATGGATAGAAGGTTGTGGAAGGACATGATCGCCAACGTCAAAAAGACAAAAGATGCACCCGAGGCGTTGGAAGGAGGGGAGTCTTATATTATCTTGTAATCAACTTTTAACCACACATAGTTATATCATCATTTCCGGTACCAGTTTCAACATACAATAAAGCAATCATATACAGGTTATGCTACCCACAATGAGCAAATAAGGAAGGAAACAAAATACCATTGTCAAAAAACAGTGAATAGCGACAGATGTTTTCACGAACCTAATATTCTGAGCTTCTTTTCAAACAGACCTTGACCCGTGACTCGCAGTTAGGAAAGATAACTTGTGATACGTTCGTCAGACGATTACTTTTCTTTGTAGTAGGCAATTTAAAAGGTTGTTAAATAGGCGTAGTTGCGTCGAGTAGTCTATAACAAGCAGCGATGTCTACTCCTTTCAATTCAACAACTTCTGAATTTAGCGCGAGGGAATAAAATAAGAACGAAGAAAATGTTTTCAATTAATCAATCAAAACCATTAAGGCCCATTCTATGAGCGGACGAAATGGAGAGGGTCTCGCTATTCATCCTTGTTCTTGGACATTTTCTCTATTTTTATTTTTTAACCCGTCAAGGCCAATGTTCGTGATGGTTTTCATGACTTCTCTTCTTTACGTAGTTCTGACCCTTCTCTGTTTACTCTTTCCCTGTGGATTCTATGAGAGTTCCTGTCTTGTGTCAGTTTTTGTATGAGTGTTTAATCTCCATTTTTTTGTTGCTCGAACGACCCTTGCTCTGTTCTTTCCCAGATATATTTATTTCTGATTTTGTCATACCGTTTGGTGTTTCGGTTTTCAGTTGTCCAAATTGGCGATTTGTTTTAATCTCGGAGTGTGGATTATGTGATAAAAGTGACTAAGAAAGTGTTCTAAACGGATATTAATTTTTTAAATAGTACTAATCAAGGTGGAGGACAATATCAGATCAGTACTTGTAAAATGTAACCATCTAAAAATGTATATTTAGACAGTAAAAGATCGTATGCGATACCTAGAGATCTAGCACGTGTGAAAACATCTCCGGGGTATCCCCAACGTGTGTTTAAGTTAAACCCTTAACTTACGACCGACTCAAAACTAACCACCGGTAAGAGAAAAACGTTATATGCTTACAGAAATGAGAGAAAAATAGAGGTAGAATCTTCGTTCCAACGTTGTGCTACCAATGCCAGTCCTTGATCCTAGACGCAAGAACAATAAAGATAAATAACATCTACTGAGATTAAATGTGTTAGACTAATGACAGGAAACAGCCCTAGAGATAAGATCAGAAATGAAGAACTGAGATTAAAAACTAGGAATAGCCCCAGCCATTAGAATATATAAAGAAACAACAGATAAAATGATTTGGTCACGTGACAAGGCAGAAAGACCAAATCACAAAACGAGCCTTCAATAAACGTTGCGAGAACACCAGACCCAACGGCCGACTACGAAACAGATGAATTGACGGAATATTCGAAAGACTAGGAAACATAGCAAAAGAGGCGAAAAGAAGAGCAATAGACCGAAAATTATATCTCCCCTAAACGCTGAAAGTCAAATAATAAAGGAAAGTAGAAGAAGATCTAATATTCACACTTTTCCTTAGACAGCTATATATAGAATCTGCATCTTTTATCTGTTTGTATTATTCAACATTCAAATATCCTAGAAATTTTTTTCTTCTTTTCTTGTCGTTCACTCGTTATTGGGTTGTGTCACCAGTTTGCACCATAGCCGCGATAGATGCGCCATTCTGCCCGGCATATCTGTCTTCGCAATGGAAGAACAGATTTGCTTAATATTTTTTTCCCGGACAGAGCCTTTTGTTTTATCTAGTATTTCCGACTTTAAACTGCTACGGTTTTATTATTGCGTGGTTGTACACACGGGATCTGATGGTTTTTGACGTTTTCTCAGAGAACTCGATATCGGGACCTACTACTCTCAGGATCTTACTACTCACATGATCTTTTTACTCTCAGGATCTTACTACTCACATGATCTTTTTACTCTCAGTATCTTACTACTCACATGATCTTTTTACTCTCAGGATCTTACTACTCACATGATCTTTTTACTCTCAGGATCTTACTACTCACATGATCTTTTTACTCTCAGGATCTTACTACTCACATGATCTTTTTACTCTCAGTATCTTACTACTCACAGAATCTTCCTACTCACTAATCTTCCTACTCACACAATCTTCCTACTTACAGAATCTTCCTACTCACTAATCTTCCTACTCACACAATCTTCCTACTTACAGAATCTTCCTACTCACAGAATCTTACTACTCATAGAATCTTACTACTCACAGAATCTTACTACTCACAGAATCTTCATACTCACACAATCTTCCTACTCACAGAATCTTACTACTCACAGAATCTTACTACTCACAGAATCTTACTAATCACAGAATCTTACTACCCACAGAATCTTACTACTCACAGAATCTTACTACTCACAGAATCTTCCTACTCACACAATCTTCCTACTCACAGAATCTTACTACTAACAGAATCTTACTACTACAGAATCTCCCTACTCACAGAATCTTACTACACACATGATCTTACTACTCACAGAATCTTACTACTCACAGAATCTTACTACTCACAGAATCTTACTACTCACAGAATCTTACTACTCACAGAATCTTCCTACTCACACAATCTTCCTACTCACAGAATCTTACTACTACAGAATCTTCCTACTCACAGAATCTTACTACACACATGATCTTACTACTCACAGAATCTTACTACTCACAGAATCTTACTACTCACAGAATCTTACTACTCACAGAATCTTCCTACTCACAGAATCTTCCTACTCACCAGGGGTGAGTAAACCAGAAAGAAACCGCAAATTCGTTTTTGAAAAAAAAATATACACCGCATTTGATGGGGACCGAACCTGGGACGTTCTAGTTCAGAGGCCGACGTCCTACATCAAGATACCTATTCCCACTAGGGTACATAATATTGCTATTAAAAACAATGTTGCATTAAATAGCATTAGCTTTGTGCTTGTTTTATATCTTTTACAACAAATTTTATGTTAAAAACATCACAAAAGAATGACAACATAACTGTTACCATTGAGTGACTTCGACTAAATTCCATAATTTGCTTGTTTACATTCCCCAATGATTATTTTTTTGCCTCGTCCGCCCATAATTGGACGTTCAAATGGGCGATATTGCGCTGTGTGCACAGAGCTTAATTATTATTATTTAATTGTGTTGTTGTTTCATTTTAGAAATATAATCGAAATATTATTATTCTATTCTACATTAAGTTAATATCTCATCTCAGCTTTCACCAACAAGTGAGCGTGGACACGTTGTGTGGTTAAGTTCACGGCAAAGTCGACACATTCATCTCCGGCATGGGTAGATTATGAAGCCGTGATAGCTCAGTGGTTAGTGAGCTGGACTACTAAGGACAAGAGGTTGGGTTCGATCCTGATCGACGGTTTCCAGGTTCACTCAGCCTTAAATGGGTACGGGATTTTTTTTTCTTGGAAAATAAAACGGCACGGGCGTAATACTGAACACATTACCCCAAAAATCATGTGCTGACGGTCTATAAAAATTATTGGCACTAACACCATATCCCCTATACGCCACTTGGCGTGACGGGGCTCTCTACTTTACTGTGGGTAGATATTATTAACAATTTTTTTGCCCGGACGACGGCCATTACGGCCTACATCTAAACAAATAACACCAGGGCTAAAACTAAAAATAGCAAAATGTTACATCTTCTTAATATTCCTGTATGGTGTAGAAACATGGACATTAGACAAGAAAACAGAACAGAAAATTTAAGCCTTTGAAATGTAGATATATAGAAGAAGAGGTAGAATTGGATGGAAGGAAAAGAAAACAAACGATGAAGTTTTCAAACAACTGAAAATGAAAAGAGAACTATTAAACACAATTAGAACGAGACAAATGAAATTTTTGGGGCATGTTAAAAGACACAACAGCCTAATACAAGTAATATTGGAAGGGAAAATACAAGGTAAAAGAGGCAGAGGCAGACCAAAACTAACATGGGCGAGTAACATCAAAAGATAGACAGGTCAACCTATGACAATCTGCACCATCAAAGCGAGGGACATAATAGAATGGCGCTCCATGGTAGCCAACCTTCGATGCGGGGTCGGCACTCAGTGATGAAGATGATTCGTGAGGCTGGACATCGTATTTCACTACCCAGGGACCAGGGGGAGGGTAAAGACATGAAGAGTCCAAGAATTTAAAGTGAAGAATTCCCACCGTCTATGGCGGGTTTCGAATCCGGGACCTTTCATATCCAGAAGTCTACGTCCTACCTCTAGACCGCCCTACCTCCAAGGTTTATATGAAGAATTTGTAGCTTAAATATTAATAGCATTTGATGTTAAGAAGTGGGTATATATATATATATATATATATATATATATATATATATATATATATATATATAAAATATTAAACATATATGCATATTTCACATCAAAATGTGTTAATTTTATCATTGTTTAACACGCTTACTCTCTAAAACAATAATCTATAAATAAAATATCGCAATGTAAACAAATTAACTTGGAAAAATTCATATTTTTTCGCAATGTCACAATTTTAAACCATTTCAATTAGCCAAATATAAACATAAGACATATCCACCCACATAAGCTGTAATTTTTCTATGATGGTAACTAAAACCCCACTTTCTGATTAAAACAACCAACCGTGTGTTGTGATCTCTACAAGTTGCTGCTCTGTGTTCGCCTGTCGGCCACAACACACCCGAGTACAACTTGAAGTCTACATATATGGCTTCTTTATGACCTCTATTCGCTTGACCAGCCATTTATTAATTTTCCCGGGTTACCACGGGCCATGGAGTTAGATCATCATCAGTACTCAATGACTCATCATGACGTCAGGAGTTATTCTAAATTATTGCAACCCTGTTCAACGTTTTCAGCGTTTCCAAAATGTGATGCCCATATATTATTATCTACGTTGTGCGATACTATGTTTCAATTTAATTTCATTTATACAATTAAAAATTGCAGTAGCCTCATAGTAGCCTCCGTCAGTCATACTTGACTATAGATTTTGCAGCACCCTTAGAAATGTGACCTCTTCAGGCTTGGAAAGAAATAGAAAATGACAGCTTGTTGCCCATGCAACATAGTTTTTCTCTCCACGAAGCAGATCGATCCAAAGGTCTAGCGGGGCAAGAACATTTTGGTGTCAACAGCGTCGCAGGAGTTGCCAGGGCAATGTTGAAATCAACACTTAACTGCCTCAGGAACTCCATCTCCAGATTTTCTCATCAGGGTTTACTCCCGAAATCTAGTCAGTGAACGGAAGTTATCCGCTAGACAGTGGGGGTTTATAATCGAAGTTGTTTACCTACTCCTGGGTGCGTTGCCATTTTTAGGCTGACGGGTCGCATCTACCTGAGGAGGAGGTTATTGCGCCTCCGCCTCGCCGATGGAAACGTCATAAGACATGTGGGACATTTTATATAATTAGCTACTCACCAAGAAAATTACTCCACACTCTGTAATCACCATTTGACTTCGGTTTGCGGTATGTGGCTGGTTATTCTATATTCGCAGCACACCTCTATATCTAGAGGGTGACCACTGTTCTACTAGTGGACACGTTTAGAAGTAGGTCAAATTGTACAGTAGAAACTGTAATACACAACAACTTGTAGTAAAGTTTGAACTGGTATATTCAGTTAATACACTCATTCAAGAAATGTCAGGTTGTGTAATTGTACATGTTACTGTATACAGTAGACAGTACAACCCGCGGCTGCACTGCTGCTATGCATGTATGCTCGGGAGAGTAAAAGGCTAAGGGAGGGTACCCTGAAGTAAAACAACCCCACTGCCTTGTGAGTGGTACTTTCTAGACAAAGGCTAGCGGAGCCAACCGTGAACAAACGACGGAAGGCAACAGAAAAACACTGCTGTAATTTCTTGGTACAATCATGAATCGCCACAAGGCTGTAGAAATGTGGTTTTACAGCAGAATGTTGAGAATACCATGGACAGCTAAAAAAAGAAAGTAATAAAAACGCTCTAAAATAGACCAAAGCTAAAAAAGAGAGCTAACATCCAATATTAGGAAGAAATAATTATCATGTTTGGATATGTAATGAGAAGAGAACAGCTGGAATATATTGTAATAACTGGGAAATTGAGGAATGAAGAGATAGCGGAAAGCAAATAAAAAAGATACCACACAGCTTAAGAGAATGGCTTATCAGAGGGTCAACAACAGAAATGATAACTATCGAGATCGAAAGTTATGGAGAGATATGATCACCTACGCCAGCAGGCACGGTACTTGATGATAATGACGACTTTTTCATAACAGTTTCACATAATTGTCCTAAACAGAACAAAAATTCCGAATCTAGATAGTTAAGTCAACTAGCAAAGTCAGCTCAAGCTCTGTACTAGTCGCCCGGTATTTAGGGCCCGAAGGTAAATAATGCCCTAAAAACGGCTGCCTTTAAAAGTACCACAATTCGCGCGCTCTCTCTCGCTTTCTCTCTCTCTCTCTCTCTCTCTCTCTCTCTCTCTCTGCGTGTGTGTGTTCGTGTGTGTGTGTGTGAAATAAAATCAATGAAACAAACACACATTCCGCTGTATTGTAGTTGCATGTATATATTTGTTAATAATAACCCCCTAAAAAATAATAAATCAAATTCACTTACAGTGGTTAACATAACCATCCAAAAAAAAAAAAAAATACATATTCCATAAGTTAAAACAGCTAGTCATATAGTTAAATAGTGCAACAAACAACACATATTGTATTTCTTATGCTGGTTGAACTGTCGAAACAAGCTCCAGAACCAATGAATATGCGATAAGACTTATACTCAATCTTCACTAGGATATCGATTTTCGATTTTGCCCTATAACCTAATAACGAAAGGCTATATTGTTCCACTACTGGCATTACAGGTGATTCAGGAATTTAAAGGGTAGGCATACGCGTTTAGTAGCTTCTAGTTGCGTTTGACAAGAGCTTTCTTGTCGGGCTAGTACTAGCAGACCTGATACAGCCATTACTGTAACGTTATGAATAGAGTCATGTTTTAATACTACACGTTTTCAACCTTTGCCATGTATAACCCGGGATTTTATTGCTGTGATCTCTTCTTCATCTCGATTTTAGGTGTTGGTTAGAATACGGGCAACTCAGTTCTGATATTGCAGTGTGTTTATTACGTGGACACTACCAGGACGAGCGGAAAGGTATGTAGAAATATGTAGTTTGAGTTGTTGTCTTTTGAATATTCAAGGTTGAAATCAAAACAACGTGCACGTTGATGTATAGATGTAGATAGGTGTTAATTTTTTTTTTTTATTAATCAGCTGTATTCTTAACCTGTAATACTAGTAAATAGGAATATAATAGATTATGAATAATTTCATTCATTCATTGAGTGCCGTCTCCGCATCGAAATTTGGCTACCATCGTGCACCATTCTGCTCTGTATCTTGCTTTGGTGGTGCAGATTGTCATATGCTGACCTGTCCATCTGTTGATGTTACTCGTCCATGTTAGTCTTGGTCTGCCTCTGCCTCTTTTACCTTTTATTTTTCCTTCCAAGATTACTTTTGTTTATTCTGTTGTGTCTTTTAACATGCCCTAAAAGTTTCATTTGTCTTGTTCTAGTTGTGTTTAGTATTTCTCTTTTAATTTTTAGTTGTTTTAAAACTTCATCATTTGTTTTTTCTTTCCATCCATTTTTTCCTATTTCTCTATAAATCCACATTTCAAAGGCTTCAATTTTATGTTCTCTTCTCTTGTCTAATGTCCATGTTTTTGCACCATACATGAATATTGAGAAGATATGACATTTTGGTGTTCTTGGTTTTAGTCCTGGTGTTTTTTTTTTTGTTTAGATGGTAGTATCCTTTCATCAGTAGTAGACAAAAAAAGGAACTGAAGTCAACGGTCGCAACATAATTAGTTTGCGATATGCGGATGACACAGTCTTAATAGCAGAGACAGATAATGAACTACAAGAAATGATAGATATAATAGTAAAAGATAGCAACAAAAAAGGTCTCAGTCTGAATAGTAAGAAAACAGAAGTAATGGCCATGCCAAAGAAACAATCATCCCCATCATGCAGCATAAAAATAAACAAGACAAATCTGAAACAAGTACAACGCGACAAATACTAGGGCACAATAATAACATCAGATGGAAGATGCACCACATAAATAAAAGCAGAATAGCACAGGCCAAAATAGCATTTCAGAAAATGAAACATGTCTTATACAACAAATCTATGTCAATAGAAGTGAGAATGAGAGTTCATTGGTGCTATATAGAACCATTTCTGACCTATAGAAGCGAATCATGGACAGTAGACAAAGAAATGAAAAGACGATTAGAGGCCAGATGGGATTTCACAAAAGAATGTTCAAAGTTCCCTGGACAGCTAAAAAGACCAATGAGGAAATTCTCAAGGAGGCAAACACATAAAGGGAGCTCCTAAAAAAACATCAGAAAGAAACAATCAACATTTTTCGGGCACATCATAAGAAGAGGAAAGTTGGAATACTTGGTTACAACTGGCAAAATAAATGGAAAGAGAGATCGCGGACGACAAAGAGAGAAAATACTGGATAGCTTGGTTTCATGGCATGGAAAACAGTCAAAAACAGAACTGATACGATGCACTGTAGATAGAAGATTGTGGAGGGACATGATCGCCTACGCCAACCGGTGTGGCACATGATGATGATGAAACTTTTCATGGCATTAAAATTAATTTTTGCCACTCCCATTCTTTTGTTTATTTAAGTTGTACATTTTCCATCACTGGTTATAGTATGTCCAAGGTAGTTGTAGCTCTGAACTGTCTCCAGGTATATGAACACTACAAAAGGAAATTAAATTGTAGCTCTAAAGTAAATGTTTAAAAAAGCAGAATTTATTCTAGCTAGAGAGTTCCTTCCTGGAGAGCACATGAGTAATTGAGTTTATTGCTGGAGAGTACAGGAATAATTTAGTTTATTGCTGGAGAGGACGTGAGTAATTTAGTTTATTGCTGGAGAGTACAGGTGTAATTTAGTTTATTGTTGGAGAGTACAGGAGTAATTTAGTTTATTGCTGGAGAGCACAGAAGTAATTTAGTTTATTGCTGGAGAGCACAGGAGTAATTTAGTTTATTGCTGGAGAGTACAGCGGTAATTTAGCTTATTGTTGGAGAGCACAGGAGTAATTTAGTTTATTGTTGGAGAGCACAGGAGTAATTTAGTTTATTGCTGGAGAGCACAGGAGTAATTTAGTTTACTGCTGGAGAGTAGAGGTGTAATTTAGTTTATTGTTGGAGAGCACAGGTGTAATTTAGTTTATTGCTGGAGAGCACAGGTGTAATTTAGTTTATTGTTGGAGAGCACAGGAGTAATTTAGTTTATTGCTGGAGAGTATAGGTGTAATTTAGTTTATTGTTGGAGAGCACAGGAGTAATTTAGTTTATTGCTGGAGAGTACAGGTGTAATTTAATTTATTGTTGGAGAGCACAGGAGTAATTTACTTTATTACTGGAGAGTACAGGAGTAATTGAGTTTATTGCTGGAGAGCACAGGAGTAATTGAGTTTATTGCTGGAGAGCACAAGCGTAATTTAGTTTATTGCTGAATAGCACAGGAGTAATTGAGTTTATTGCTGGAGAGCACAAGCGTAATTTAGTTTATTGCTGAATAGCACAGGAGTAATTGAGTTTATTACTGGAGAGCACAGTATAATTGAGTTTATAGCTGGAGAGCACAGGAGTACTTTAGTTTATTGCTCGAGAGAACATGTGTAATTGAGTTCACTGACAACTCTCAAAACAATCCTATAAAATGACAGAAGTTGAATCATTGATTTGTCTTTCTTTTTTACATATTTTCATGTAAATCTCTATGATTTTTGTTTGTTTGTCTGTTTCCCCTTCTGCCTGTATCTCAATCGGTCTGTCTCTTCATCTGCAGCTCTGTCTGTAACTTGCGACCTTACGTTTGTATAGATACATATATGTCTTTTCGTCCATTTGTCAAATTATGTGTCTGTGTAAGGGTTGACTATAAAGTCATACCGTCACTCTATGTAACTTATTCTTCTCTATCTCCTCTCGTATCTTCTTTTCTTGTATTGTCAATCAGTAGCTCTCTCACCCTCCATATTCCTCACCCTCCCTTTTCCTCACTTTCCCCTATTCTTCATCCTCCCTATTCCTCACCCTCCCTGTTCCTCATTCTACCTATTCCTCACCCTCTCTCTCTCCCAATTCCTCACCCTCTCTCTCTCCCAATTCCTCACCCTCCCTATTCCTCACCCTCCCTATTCCTCACCTTCCCTGTTCCTCACTGTCCCCTATTCCTCATCCTCCCTATTCCTCACCATCCATGTTCCTCATTCTCCCTATTTCTCATCCTCCCTCTCCCAATTCCTCCCTCTCTCAATTCCTCTCCCGCCACTATTCCTCACCCTCCATATTCCTTACCCTCCCTATTCCTCACCTTCCCTGTTCTGTACTCTACCAATTCCTCACCATCCCTATTCTTCCCCCTCCTTATTCCTCACTCTCCCTATTCCCCACCCTCCCTGTTACTTATCCTCCCTTTTCCTCACCCTCCCTATTTCTCACCCTCCCTATTTCTCACCCTCCCTATTCCTCTCCCTCTCTGTTCCGTACTCTACCTATTCCTCACCTTCCCTATTCTTCACCCTCCTTATTCCTCACCCTCCATATTCCCCACCCTCCCTGTTCCTCATCCTCCCTATTTCTCACCCTCCCTGTTCCTCACCCTCCCTATTCCTCACTCTCCCTATTCCTCACCCCACCTCTCCCTATTCCTCACCCTCCCTCTCCCTCACCCTACCTGTTTCTCGCCCTCCTTATTCCTCACCCTCTCTATTCCTCGCCCTCACTGTTCCTCACTCTCCCTATTCTTCACCATCCCTCTCCCTATTCATCACCCTCCCTCTCCCTCACACTCCCTGTTTTTCACCCTCCTTATTCCTCACCCTCCATGTTCCCCACCCTTCCTATTCCTCACCCTCCCTATTCCTCACCCTCCCTGTTCCGCACTCTCCCGATTCCTTACACTCCCTGTTCCTCACTCTCCCGATTCCTCACCCTCCCTGTTCCTCACTCTCCCGATTCCTCAACCTCCCTGTTCCTCACTCTCTATGTTCCTCATTAAAACTTATCTTCGCTCACCCTCTCAGCGTTAATATTATTATTGCATTAGAACTACATAGGTGTAATGCGTAGGGAATCTGGTATTATTGTCTATATCTTTCCGTCGCCACTGAATTAGGGATATGTATGTGATCAGCTATGATGAGGACATAAATATAATGAAACAATTGTATACAAAGATCTTCTGCACGTCAACATATAGTACTACTACCATATTAACATTGTTATTTATAATCTCTGAAAGTAAAAGATATATCGTCAAATATAATGAACGTAAAGGATGACTCTTTTGTATATAATGTAAAGACACTCCACAAAAGATATTGTAAAGGACGTATCGTAATATATGTATATGCTGATGATACTGTTCTACTAGCAGAAAATCCTAAAGACCTACAACAACTGCTTAATGTGATAAACATAACAAGCAAAAAATATGGACTAGAAATGAATATCAAAAAGACTAAAACTATGATCATAAACAAAGAAAATTCTCAAGACCTACAATTAAATATCACAGTTGAGGGAATACATCTGGAGACAGTCCAGAGTTACAACTACCTGGGACATACTATAACCAATGATGGGAAATGCAAAACTGCAATAAACAAAAGAATAAGTATGGCAAAAAGTAATTTTAATGCCATGAAAAATATACTAACAACAAAACAAATATCAGCAGGGCTGAAACTAAGAATCGCAAAATGTTACATCTTCTCATCCTGTATGGTGCAGAAATATGGACATTAGACAAGAAAACAGAACAGAAAATTGAAGCCTTTGAAATGTGGATTTATAGAAGAATAGGTAGAATTGGATGGAAACAAAAGATAACAAACGATAAAGTTTTAAAACAACTGAAAATAAAAAGAGAACCACTAAATACAATTAAGACAAGACAAATGAAATTTTTGGGGCATGTTAAAAGACACAACAGCCTACTAAAAGTAATATTAGAAGGAAAAATACAAGGTAAAAGAAGCAGAGGCAGATCAAGACTAACATGGACGAGTAACATCAAAAGATGGTCACGTCAATCTATGACAGCCTGCACCATCAAAGCAAGAAACAGAGTAGAAAGGCGATCCATTGTAGCCAACCTTCGTTGCGGAGAAGGCACACGATGATGATAATGAGATATATATATATATATATATATATATGAACATTAAGAAATATAAAATGTAAAGGATGTCACGTAACATATAAATTATGTCTTGCTGTTGTAAGGTAGTAAAGCATTTGACTTCTCCGTTCCACATAATTTGCTGTTTAAGGATCAGTATCTTTCTCCCTGTTCACAAACTCAGTGAGCTAAGTACAACTTCCTTCTCCATTGAGCTGGTCGACTGAAGGCCGTTTGTAAATGAAACCAGGTTCACTGTATCGCATGGTCGGCGGCAAGTCTACTGAAGCTTGTCTCTTAAAATGTCGGGCAATATTTGTGTACCTGATCTGTCCCTTACTTTCGTTTTCCTTCATAACCTGTTTTTTTAAAATATGTTTAGAAGACTACCGCCGCATAGAAGTAACATAATCTATCTTTTAAAAGATATTTTTATCGAAATAGAAACTCATTGCACTGTCACGATCCTTTATCCATCTAGACTCCGAAGACAAAGCTACATCACCCTTTTCATCTCGCAGAATTGTCTAAATATTAAAGATTGCTATCGCCTGTGTTCTATTATCAAAGTCACTGATCTTTTCAATCTTGAACAATGAAAGATTATACAAACGATTTCCCTTTCGGTAACACAGAAAAGTTAACAAACACGTTTTAAAGTGGATGTTTAAAAACATTACTGTGCGTATGTGTTGTACTTTTTAATTATACTTTTTCTCAGCCCTGTGAGTGTATAGTAATTTTTAGTCAACCTCTCGGGCCGATTACAATTGCTTGGAGGGCCGATTCTGGCACACTGGCCATAATTTACCCATTTTTGTTCTAGGTCGTTTTTTTCCCCACATTTACATGAAACTATGCTCACCATTAGTATCCCCTCTATGTTGTTATGTCGTTTTACACAACCATTATATTTTTATTTTCCTTATTTTGTCTTCTTTATCTACCAATTTTGTGGAATTTTAAATTTTAGAAAAATTGGCAAAGTTGTTCTTTTCCCCGTCTAGGGTTTACTGAGTATTTTTCTTTAACACATGCATTTTATGACACTATGGTATGGTTATGTTTATAGAAGGCACCGGTATCACTGCAAACAAATTAAAATCCATAATTGCTCAACCGCGCGTGCCAGTGAAATCATCAGAATTACTAACTCATCTCCCAAACAAAGAAAGGTAACTGTAGTCCCCATCATAGCAGTCTCAGCACACGTCAAAAGACATAAGGCGAAACCGCACATAAAGTGAACACAGCCAACTGGTCCTTGTCATACGATATCATCATTCATCGTAAACAAATGGAATATCGAAACATGATCAAAACGGATGAGACACACAGCTCACGGTGTGCACAGAGCACTTAACTCAGTAGCTTATGCATCGTATTTCTCGCAGAACTGTCCTTAGTTCACGTTTCACATCCATAAGTTGCTCTGTGAAATATACAGGCTCTTAAACCTAAGTTTTATATATCAGTTCATTGAGACATGAGCAGTTGTTTTAAATTATTCATAACATTGTTCAGTTTTATTATGAACTTCTTGTTAGACTTGTCATCATTTAGTAGCAATGACCCATGGTATTCAAAGGTATTTATTGTTTTCAATTTTTGTTCATTAATACATATGTTTTACCTGTAGTCATAATCTGTGTTTTTGTTGCATTGTGATAGGGGTGTGGTTTTTCACTATTACATTCAACTAATGTTATGATATGTATACCTCCTTCCAAAAATGTGCCAAAGAGAAATGGAGGTGTTATATACTCCAGACCCCATCTTCAGTAATGCTATAAGATACATTAGCCTTTCCATATAACATTTGTTGCATTGAAAAATACACCACATTATTTTTAATGATGATGTCACTTTCATACACACGGTGTGGTGTAATGTTTTGTTTGTGAGCACAAGAAATAATCAATAAGGGAACTAAATTTTGTTGGTAGTTGTATGTAAATAATCCCCTCATACTTCTTTAGCTGCTACATCTAAGATTACAAGTTTGTTAAGTATTCGAAACTATTTGCCCATCAGTTTGTAATGTAAGATTTTCGAAAATATTTGCCCATCAGTTTGTAATGTAAGATTTTTCAAACTATTTGCCCATCAGTTTGTAATGTAAGATTTTCGAAACTATTTGAATATCAGTTTGTAATGTAAGATTTTCCAAACTATTTGGCTATCAGTTTGTAATGTAAGATTTTCGAAACTATTTGACTATCAGTTTGTAATGTAAGATATTCGAAACTATTTGCCTATCAGCTTGTAATGTAAGATTTTCCAAACTATTTGCCCATCAGTTTGTAATGTAAGATTTTCCAACCTATTTGACTATCAGTTTGTAATGTAAGATTTTCCAAACTATTTGCCCATCAGTTTGTAATGTAAGATTTTCCAAACTATTTGCCCATCAGTTTGTAATGTAAGATTTTCCAAACTATTTGCCCATCAGTTTGTAATGTAAGATTTTCCAAACTATTTGCCCATCAGTTTGTAATGTAAGATTTTCCAAACTATTTGCCCATCAGTTTGTAATGTAAGATTTTCCAAACTATTTAACCAGCAGTTTGATGTAAAGTACTGAGGTGTCAGAAGAACTCTGCATTGGTTTACCTTTGAATATTTAGTCCACTTGAAGAAACACGATCCGCTCAACCTCACACTATGTCCTCTAGATTATTTTAGATGGTAGCTTACATTTTGTAATGTAGTTAATATTATACACTTTTACATCAATGTAGAAAAGCAATAAAGCAGTATTTTCTGTGATTTAGATCAGCAAGAGATGTAGGCTGCTATATAATGGTTAGATTGTTTGCCGTGTGAAACAACCAAGGCTTTTTACAGCGACCACTGTTCTTATGTAAAATGAGATCGAGTATCCAGTCACATCCGAGACGGACTAAACAATATAAAGTCCATGTTATAATTGACTACGTTAAATATTTATTGACAGTCGGAAGTCCAAAAGATCCAGTTTTGTGTCATTACAAAACCAAGTGCAGACCAGCACCCCCTTAAAAAAAACCCAGTAAAGTTCGTATCAGTATTTAAAAAAAGATATCGCCAAACTTTCGAAAAACTGCTGGAGAAATCTTCTCCGGTGCGGATTTCATGCCTTGTGCTGAAGATCTTTCAGAGAGTAGACAGAATACATACTTGTTTCGTGTCTTTATACAAATACCATTTATGCCCTAGGAACACTGGCCTAGCAGAGAGAGCATTGGAGGTACAGAAAGATCTATACCAAAAGCTTTTATACAATCAATCATGAACAGATGATCAAGATGCTAGAAAATATCAATATAGATAGTAAAGATTTGAAGATTATTAAACATATATATTGGAATTACGAAGCAGACATTAGAATAGAAAACAAATGTGGAATAGAAAACAAGATATCAACAAATAAGACAAGGGGTGCGACAGGGATGTGTATTATCACCAGATTGTTTTCTCTGTGCAGCGAAAATATTGTAAGGACTATTGCGTACAAACCTGGCATTAAAGTAATGGGAAAGCAACATAAACAACCTCAGATATGTAGATGACATAGTATTGATAGCAGTAAACAAACAAGATTTACATAATTTATGGGATGAAATTGTGACAGAAAGTAAACAAAAAAGCGTGGCCCTCAACATCAAAAAGACTGAAACTATTATAATATCAACAACAACAAAAACACAAACAAAAAAGTAAGGTAAAATTAAATGGAATAATCCTGAATTAAGTGAGTAGATTCAAATACCTGGGATCAATAATTACATAAGATTGCAGATGCCGTGCAAAAATTAGAAGCAAAATAGAACAATGTAACAAATCATTATATAGCAAATCTTTGTCAATTAATGTTATAAAACGTGTCTTAAAGTGCAACATCGAACCTGCTCTTCTATGTGGAAGTAAGGTCATTAATGTTAAAAAAGACAACACATAGAACACTAGAAGCAACTGAGATGTGGCTTATCAGAAGAACGTTACGAATTCCAAGGAACAAAAAAATTACAAATGAAGAATGTTTAAAACTATTTGGATAAACCTGGAAAATCATCAAAATCATACGAAAGAGACAATCTTCATTTATTGGGCGCGTCATGCGAAAAGAAGGCATTGAATATATTATAACAACAGGCAGAATGAATGGAAAGAAGAACAGAGGAAAACCAAGAGAAAAACTATTGAACAGCTGATCAAAATGACGTAATAAAAGATCACCGACTGAATTTATGACATGTATGAAGACCGAGTGGTGTGGAGAGATATGATCGTCTACAAAAACCGGCATGGCACATGATGATGATTTATCAATACACATACACAAGCGGCAAGTCAATTTTCAACTACATCTTGGGACCGTTGATCGCTAAAATCCTAACAGTTTACACGCATTCCGGCTAAAAGCGATACATATACATGAGTGTTTGTGTGTGGGAGAGAACAAAATATGAATTACACGGAAATAACACGAAAAGGGGTGGGGGTGGGGGTGATGATAATAATTTAAAAAATCTTTCACTAAGTTAGACACTAAGTAGAAAATTAGTTATATCCTAGTATATGTGAGTTATTATAAAAATGTTAAATATAGCCAGTAGTGAAGACCCGTGATTTTCTTCACTGACCTTTGTGACACATGATAATGATCCTAGCTTTAAGGAAATATAAATACATACTTACCTTTTACAAAGCAGTGAAAAATAAGGCAAGAAGAATTCACCTGAATAATTATCGATCTGTTTCCAAAATCGGTTGTCACAAGCACACTTTGTAGTTACATTGTGGGTATGCCACCGATTTTAAGCTGGTGTTTTTTTTTTTCATTTGTGTGACCTCCTTTAAGTCTAGAACTGACAAACACGTCTGTTATTGAGAAAGCTATTGTGTGGACACTTTCTGTACCTTCCATTGAGTAATGGTCACTAACGTTATACATTGAATGTTAAATAGGAGACCAGCAAGTATTCAGAAGGAGTTCGCGAAACAAATAATATAAAATTACACTTTTGATGTTTATTATATTGTTCTTTGAGTATATGGCATTCAACTACTAAAACAAATGTTTCCTTCACGCCTTGCTAGGCATATGGGGAATATGGTGTTAGTGTCTATATTTTGCTATGACCACGGCACATTTTTTGTTCATGTGGTCATTATCACGTCTGGTCTCTTTTGCTTCCTAGAATGGTTTTAGAGGCTACATGAACCATGAGGCCTTGTCGGACCAAAGAAAACACTACTGCAACTACTACAACCATTACTACTACTACTACTACTACTACTATCACTACTACTACTACTACTACCACCACTACTACTATTAATACTACTACCACTACCACTACTACCATTACTACTACTACTACTACTACCACCACTACTACAACTGCTACAACTACAACTACTACTACAACCACTACTATAACTATCACCACTACTGCCATTACTACTGCTACCACTACTACTACAATCACCACTACTACTGTTACTACTACCACTGCTACTAATACTACTACCACTACTACTACAATCACCACTACTACTGTTACTACTACCACTACTACTAATACTACTACCACTACTACTACTACCACTACTACTACTACTACAACCACTACTACTACTATTACTATTACTACTGCTACTGCTACCACTACTACTACCACTACTACTAATACTACTACTACTACTATTACCACTGCTTCTCCTGCTGCTGAATTGCGTCTGCCGGCTACCAGATGCTATGCAACTTACCAGGATTATTGTACAAAAGCAATTACATTAAATCAGTGTCAGCCCATAAGCAAGAATTGTGTAATTTATTTAATTTCCGCCGAATTTTAAAATGTTATTCAATAGGTTTGTGAATGTGGAAAAAGACGTAAGAAATATGTTTATGGGAAAAGAAAAACATCAACTGTAAAATGGAATGAAAAAACGTAAATCTTACGGGTAAAACGTAAGATTTGGCACCCTAGATGATATTAGGTGATGATGTTTCTCCACAACTTTGTATTTTAAGTAACTTGTTAAAAAATGAACTCTCTTGTTAACACTGTCTACCAAAACGCTCACTTAAATTATAATGCAGACGAGAGGTCATACAGGACGTCGGCAAAACGGATTAGATATAATAACAAACAGCTGGGACGTTTGAGCTTTGCGAATAAGACGAGACAAAGAACCAACGTTGCGACCGAACATTGGTTCTTTGTTCACTGCCTTGAAACGTGTTGTGTCTTTTCTCTCTCTTTTCCTCTGTCTCTTCATCTTTATTGTGCTGGCTGTCACGATATACTTCATTCGTTCCTTTCTCATGACATTGTCAAAAAAAATTAATGTTTCTTCCGGATGTTAGAAATAAGCTTTCTGTTCTCTTCGGCCACTTTTAGAACGTCCACATTACCCGTTGTATTTGTGGATGGGATTATGAGTAATTTTATGTAAAGCCACATTATTGTGACCTCCAACGTCTGTTGACCTATTGCCAAGCATTTGCATTCATACGTCACTATTAACTCCACTAACGCTGAATAACTATTTTTCCTATTTTCATTGATAAAAAATGGCTGCATTATATTTTTTTCAAATTCTTTGAAATGTAGTCATTGCTAGAGCTATTCTACACCTCAATTTTGTTGTACATTTACTTTCTGCAGTAAATATAGTTCTTCTGTATTTAAATGTAGCGATTTGTTGTTGAGGAAGGAAATATAATAATGGGACAGGAGAAGACAACAGAAGGATGGACAGAATATATCAGTCGACTCTATGATGATGAAAGACCAGTGCTAAAACAATTCAAACAAAGACGCAGGACCACCAATTATGCAGAGTGAAGTGGAGGACACAGTTCAACACATGAAAAGTAGGCAAAGGCAAGCTCCAGGTCTCGACAATATAACAATCAAATAGATAAATGCATTAGGAGAGCTGGGAGTACAAGTCATAACAAAACTACTCAATGACATATATAACACTGGACACATACCTGAAGATCTACTAAAATCTATCATTGTAGCCATACCGAAAAAGTCAGGCGCCACAAATTGTGACGACCATTGCACTATTAGTCTCATGAGCCACATGACGAAAATATTACTAAGAATCATCATGAGACGTGTAAGAAACAAAATAAAACCAGAAATAAGCGAGGAACAATGTGGATTTGTGAAAGGAAAGGGCACCAATAATGCAATATACATCTTAAGAACATTGATAGAAAGATCTATAGAGGTAAAGAAAGATCTATATATGTGCTTTATAGACTACACAAAAGCATTTGACAAAGTAAAGCATGTGTAAATAATCAATATGCTGGAGAAATTAAACATTGATTGCAAGGATCTGAGAATCATAAAAAAACATGTACTGGCAACAAACAGCAGCTATACGAATTAACAACCAAACAGAAGAATTTCAACTTACAAAACAAGGAGTTAGACAAGACTGTGTTCTGTCACCGGATTTGTTTTCACTTTACAGCGAACATATTATGAGATCAATAGTAGACAAAAAAGGAATTGAAGTCAACGGTCACAATATAAATAATTTGCGATATGCAGATGACACAGTTTTAATAGCAGAGACAGAGAATGAACTACAAGAAATGATAGACATAATAGTAAAAGAAAGCAACAAGAAAGGTATCAGTCTGAATAGTAAGAAAACAGAAGTAATGGTCATATCGAAGAAACAATCATCACCATCATGCAGTATAAAAATAAACGAGACAAATCTGAAACAAGTACAACGTTTCAAATACTTGGGCACAATAATAACATCAGATGGGAGATGCACTACAGAAATACAAAGCAGAATAGCTCAGGCCAAATAGCATTTCAGAAAATGAAAAATATCTTATGCAACAAATCTATGTCAATAAAAATGAGAAAGAGAGTTCGTCGGTGCTATATAGAACCAATTCTGACCTATGGAAGCGAATCATGGACAGTAGACAAACAAATGAAAAGACGATTAGAGGCCACAGAGATGGGATTTCTCAGAAGAATGTTGAAAGTTCCCTGGACAGCTAAAAAGACCAATGAGGAAGTTCTCAAAGAGGCCAACACAAAAAGGGAGCTCTTAAAAAACATCAGAAAGAAGCAATCAACATTTTTCGGGCACATCATGAGAAGAGGAAAGTTGGAATACTTGGTTACAACTGGCAAAATAAAAGGAAAGAGAGATCGCGGACGACAAAGAGAGAAAATACTGGATAGCTTGGTGTCATGGCATGGAACACAGTCAACAACAGAACTGACTGAGACAACTGACAGCACTGTAGATAGAAGATTGTGGAAAGACATGATCGCCTACGCCAACCGGTATGGCACATGATGATGATGATTTGTTGTGGTATTGTCTCAGTTATTTCAATTGTTCATTTAGACTGACTAACGATGTGAGAATGACCGAAGTCCTTGTAGTAATGTATCTTTTCTCTCTCCCTTTCTCTGTCTCTTCATCTTTATTGTACTGCTTGGGATAATATATTTCAGTCGTTCCCTTCTCGTGACATGACCAACAATAGTAATTTTACCTCCTGATTTTTGAAGTAAGCTTCCAGATAAGAACCAGTTGCTATAGAAGACCTAGTATTTGCAGTATCTCTAGGATGGACAAGATTCAATTCCTTTAGCGAACACAGGGAAAAAATAAAGCAATAGTAAACCGGCCACGTCTCTCTTCTGGGCGCGAAAGCTAATGGCCCGTGTCGACTCCGCGCAAATTGATCATCCTCATCGTCATATCATCATCCATGAGAATACAGGGCAACAGTAAAGTGATTTTATCCGACTCACCTAGCCCAAGATACTGCATAATGTTTGTAATGCACTAATCGATACTGGATCGGTCGCCGCGGAGGTTACTGACGGTCATACCTTCCGCAGTAATCATATGTCATTCTTGAACTGTACAGCGATAGAAGAGCGTTAATGCAGAAGTAAAATACATTGGTAGATAATAAAAGACGTATAGAAGAAAAGAACAGAAAAAAAACTGCGTATAACAGAAACCATAGAATCATGTTTGAAGAAGTATAACATTTTCCTCAAATTTACGATATGCGAATAGATTGCTGGTGAAGCATTTTCTAATCATTGACATTGATTTTCTCGGAAAGTTCATCAAGGCTATTTGATGAGGCCTACTCTCGTGTAACTTAACATCTTCCATTTTACTGTAAAGAATCATATGCATTACAAAAGCGCAACAAGCAGGTCGATGTTCATCTTCTTTTCAGCTCCCTGTGGAGCATGTCTACAACGAACGCTTTCCAAGCCATTCTGTTTCTTGCCATTCTTTGAAGATCGTTCCATGTCTTCCCCATCATCTTCATATCTGCTTCCACCAGTCTTCCCCATCATCTTCATATCTGCTTCCACCAGTCTTCCCCATCTTCTTCATCTCTGCTTCCACTAGTCCTCTTCATCATCTTCATCTCTGCTTCCACCAGTCTTCTCCATCATCTTCATCTCTGCTTCCACCAGTCTTCCCCATCATCTTCATCTCTGCTTCTACCAGTCTTCCTCATCATTTTCATCTCTGCTTCTACCAGTCTTCTCAATCATCTTCATCTTTGCTTCTACAAGTCTTCCCCATCATCTTCATCTCTGCTTCCACCAGTCTTCCCCATCATCTTCATCTCTGCTTCCACCAGTCTTCCCCATAATCTTCATCTCTGCTTCCACCAGTCTTCCCCATCATCTTCATTTCTGCTTCCACCAGTCTTCCCCATCATCTTCATCTCTGCTTCCACCAGTCTTCCCCATCATCTTCATCTCTGCTTCCACCAGTCTTCCCCATCATCTTCATCTCTGCTTCCACCAGTCTTCCCCATCATCTTCATCTCTGCTTCCACCAGTCTTCCCCATCAATTTCATCTCTGCTTCTACCAGTCTTCTCAATCATCTTCATCTCTGCTTCTACCAGTCTTCTCCATCATCTTCGTCTTTGCATCTACCAGTCTTCCCCATCATCTTCATCTCTGCTTCAACCAGTCTTCCCCATCATCTTCGTCTTTCCATCTACCAGTCTTCCCCATCATCTTCATCTCTGCTTCCACCAATCTTCCCCATCATCTTCATCTCTGCTTCCACCAGTCTTCCCCATCATCTTCATCTCTGCTTCCACCAGTTTTCCCCATCATTTTCATCTCTGCTTCTACCAGTCTTCTCAATCATCTTCATCTCTGCTTCTACCAGTCTTCTCCATCATCTTCGTCTTTGCATCTACCAGTGTTCCCCATCATCTTCATCTCTGCTTCTACCAGTCTTCTCCAAGTATATTTGGGTCTTTCTCTTTGTCTTCACCCTTTGGGATTCTAAAAAAAACCGGGCTTGTGTAAAACTCTCAGTTGACTTCCGTAGTGTGTGTCCTATCTAGTGCCATCATCTTCGTCGTATCTCTTTGTCTACTAGTATTTCACTGCTACTTTTCCATAATTTTAAGTTGTGATTTTCTAATGCCATTTCATCCTTTTATTCTGCACAGGCATCCATTACAGTAGGTCTGTTTCTTCGTGGTTGTAAATTTTGCTGTTCCCCATGCTTCACAGCCATATAATAGAATTGATTTAACATGAATTGAAAATTGTTGTATTTCATCTAATTTCTTTAGATTTGCATGTTTCCCAGTGCAATGAAAGCTACTCTTACTTTCTGTATCTTTATTTTGGTATCATTCTATGTTTCTTCTTCTTTGTCTTTATTACTGCCTATGTGTGTATATATACCCACAAACAATATTTTACGTCTAGTAAAGATATTTCTCCAATTGTTATTTGGTTATTGCCAACTGCATTTTTCTCATGATTTTAATCTTATCTCTATTTTGTTTCAGTCCCAGCTGTTGAAATCTCTCGTCAATTATGCTAATTTCATCTTGCATCTTTTGATGATTATGTAATAGGAGAGTTATGTCATCAGCAAATTCTAAATCATCAAGTTGCTTGGTCAGTGACCATTGGATTCCACTTCTCTTGTTTTGCGTTATACCCATTATCCAATCTATGGTCAGCAGATAGAAAAATGGAGATAGAATGCTAGAATGCATCTCTGCCTTACTCCTGTTATTATTTCAAATACTTCTTCTCATCTTCTTTTTGATGATATTTAAGACGGACATGCAAGTAAGAAATAAATTATATTATAAAACAAACCGAAACAAAAGTAAATGCATTGGAATAAAAATACATTACGGAAATATCAAAGTAATGAACAAACACCCAAAAATAAAGCACCAAGATAGAGATAACCATAAACGGACTGAAGTTTGAAGCAGTCATCAGTTAACGAGGGCTCATGAACCCAAGAAATGTTTTGCTAGAACAGCAAGAATCGTATTATCTTTGACGAACTGAGGTCACTGTGGGAAGATTAAAAACAGCTCTATCCGCTCAAAAATTAGTCCGAAGCTCTATATTATCCCAGCCTGTTTCCGCTTACAAGGAGTGGATCATACAGAAGGTACTGTGGAGACAAATATGTGCTGTTATTGCATGCTATACAGGCACAACACAGTCTTCATATTTTACCTAGATTATTGTACAAATGAAGAAGTTTGATACAGAATCACCAGCCCATATGCACAACCTAGAAGAAACATAAACTCATATGGTATGGCCATCTATCTATCTAATCTATCTATCTATCTATCTATCTATCTATCTATCTATCTATCTATCTATCTATCTATCTATCTATCTATCTATCTATCTATCTATCTATCTATCTATCTATCTATCTATCTATCTATCTATCTATCTATCTATCTATCTATCTATCTATCTATCTATCTATCTATCTATCTATCTATCTATCTATCTATCTATCTATCTATCTATCTATCTATCTATCTATCTATCTATCTATCTATCTATCTATCTATCTATCTATCTATCTATCTATCTATCTATCTATCTATCTATCTATCTATCTATCTATCTATCTATCTATCTATCTATCTATCTATCTATCTATCTATCTATCTATCTATCTATCTATTGACCTTTCGAGCCGTAACCGGCCCAAAGGGCATATACCCAGATACTCTTTCTCTTATCTAAATTTTTATTATTAGCAGTTTTCAATCCTTATAAAGATATTCTATCAAATCTCGCCATTTGTCTATGTTCTGTGCAAGCAACTATCTCATTGAGGGAGCCGATTCCTGCTGTTCTTGTCTCTCTGATCAATGTTCTTCTCAGTGTCTCTCTAGGTGGGTATGGCCATAGAACCTGTTTATTCGGTCAAGCAATCACTACTTTGCATGGAACTATGAATGAAAGCAGAAGAAAACTCGGAACATAGAAGAAATATTGAAAGCAACATCAGAGAATGCGCAGGTCTTGACTACTTTTCCGGCTTTCGAAGTGTACCCGCAAAACATAAATGAATAAGGGAAGATGGTTACAGCTGAATATCATTAATATATCACATCTGTGGTGTTACTTGTCACAAATGATTCTTGTTTTTCTTATCAATTTTGTACACTGTCACAAATGGCTCTCGTATGCTTCAGCTGTTTGATATGTTGCCACAAATGGCTCTCGTATGCCTGTGCTGTTTTATTTGTTGCCACAAATGGCTCTCGTATACCTTAGCTGTTTTACACATTGCCACAAATTGCTCTCGTATGCCCTAGCTGTTTTATACATTGTCACAAATGGCTCTCGTATGCCCTAGCTGTTTTATACATTGCCACAAATTGCTCCCGTATGCCCTAGCTGTTTTATACATTGCCACAAATGGCTCTCGTATGCCTTAGCTGTTTTATATGTTGCCACAAATGGCTCTCGTATGCCTTAGCTGTTTTATACATTGCCACAAATGGCTCCCGTATGCCCTAGCTGTTTTATACTTTGCCACAAAATTGCTCCCGTATGCCCTAGCTGTTTTATACATTGCCACAAATGGCTCATGTATGCCTTAGCTGTTTTATACATTGCCACAAATGGCTCATGTATGCCTTAGCTGTTTTATACATTGCCACAATGGGGCTCTCGTATGCCTTAGCTGTTTTATACATTGCCACAAATGGCTCCCGTATGCCTTAGCTGTTTTATACATTGCCACAAATGGCTCTCGTATGCCTTAGCTGTTATATACATTGCCACAAATGGCTCTCGTATGCCTTAGCTGTTTTATACATTGCCACAAATGGCTCCCGTATGCCTTAGCTGTTTTATACATTGCCACAAATGGCTCTCGTATGCCTTAGCTGTTTTATACATTGCCACAATGGGGCTCTCGTATGCCTTAGCTGTTTTATGGCAATTTTACATTTTCTCACGAAGAATGCAGTGTCCCTAAGCAATTTTACACGTTCTCACAAAGACGACGCAGTTTCTCTCAGCAAATTACATGCTTTTCCACAAGGAAATGTAGCTTCCCTTGTCAATTCAGCAAGTTAACGTGGATGGCTCTATTATCATCACTAATATTATCTATAACAGAAAACAGCTTCAGCCATCATTATTTAGTTTCCAAGTTGTCACAAACTCTCTCGCTCTCTCTCTTTTCTTAGCAATTGTGTAAATTGTCACACACTGCTCTCTCTCTCTCTCTCTCTCTCTCTCTTCTCTCTCTCTCTCTCTCTCTCTCTCTCTCTCTCTCTCTCTGTTAGCTAGCAACTGTGTAAATTGTGACACACTGTTTATTTTTCTCGTTTTTTTTAACAATTGTGTAAATTTTCCCACATTGCTTTATCTCTCTCTCTTTTTAACAATTGTGTAAATTGTCACACATTGCTTTACCTCTCTCGTTTTTTAACATTTGTGTAAATTGTCACACGCTGCTTTATCTCTCTAATTTTTTTTACAATTGTGTAAATTGTCACACTGTTTAATTTCTCCTTTTTCTTAACAATTGTGTAAATTGTCCCATATTGCTTTACCTCTCTCTTTTTTTTTTAGAATTGTGTAAATTGTCACACATTGCTTTATCTCTGTCATTTTTTTAAAAACAATTGTGTAAATTCTCAGAAAAATCTGTTTTGTTAATAATTTTTCCTAATTGTTACAAAGGGCTATGGCATTTGCCCTCTCAAAACACATTCCCACTAGCATCGCCTACTCTTGCTGGCAAAGACATCAAGTTCACTTTAAGATGTATAATCAAAAATAGAGAAGACATTTGGCAAAGTCTTACCTTACTAATAACAAAAGTACACAAATAATTTGCTACAAGAATGCATGCATTTATCACAAAACAGAGTACGACACACACAACACCGGCGAATTAGCCAAAATGTTAAGACCTTAAAGAAAAAGACATTTATCAGGATTTGGGAGTAATTATCGATTGATTTATTTGAAAAATCCAAAGTTTTCTTAATTTTTGCGATTGTGAAATCCGAAGTAGGACTCAGATGAAGCAACGAGGGTCTCAAAACGGAATGGAGATTATACGCCGATTAGACCTCTACATTTGGAAATACCTTTTGGATTAAATCCATTAGAGTAGAAATATCAACAGTAGAACAAGAGTTTAGTTACAAATGGGTCTCACATTTTTATGTTCACTATCTAAGGAGCTAAAAGGATCTAATGATCTGGTGACCTTTCAACTGATCAGGTTATCTCGTGCTGTTAATTTTTTATTTTTTATTATTTTTTATTTTTATTTTTCCAGACCACGCAACTTAGAGATCTTAAATTTCATACGCTAATAGTTCAGTTAAAACGGATGTAACTTTGAACATTACTACAAAATAAGAAAAGAGAAAACACATTTTAGCGGTTCTTAGAGACGAATATCTAAACTTTTTAATATGCAAGTTAAATTAGAGTTATTAAATGCATGGGTGTTCAATACACTTTCTAACTTCGCAACAGACCGTCAGAGTAGTCAATTGCCGTTCTTATATCTCATGAAGTTGGTGGCTATGTGTTTTCTTGGAAATTGTGTTTGATTCGTTTTCTTTATTTTTCATTTCCTGGAAAGCACTCATTAGCTAAGGAAAGTTGATAAAAGTTTCGAATTCCCTCAACGCTTTAATCTAAAGGGGATATTTGATATGTATTTTAGTGGATAAAACATTTTACAAGTTCCCACTAGCATTACTCACGAATGTGAGTTAGCTGCTCTGTTGTCTTTGAGTGTTATATAGATAGCTTTCAAATCGTTGAGTGCTTCTCTCATAACGACACTGACATCTCGGCAGAGAGAAGTATAACATTTCCTGCTTATGTCATTTTCTGTAGGAGAATGTAATTCACGGATTTCGCCTTAGTGGAAGAGGTTCGTTGTTTGAGTGTACTATTTTACTGCTTTGCACTTATAATTCAATTGCTTATTCTCTAGTCAGTGGTTAGCGATACACTTATGGTATGTTCTATGCCATATCTTTACACTTGTATGTTATATGCCATATCTATACACTTGTGTGTTCTATGTCATATCTATACACTTGTTGCATGTTCTATGCCATATCTATACACTTGTTGTATGTTCTATGCCATATCTATACACTTGTTGTATGTTCTATGCCATATCTATACACTTGTTGTATGTTCTATGCCATATCTATACACTTGTTGTATGTTCTATGCCATATCTATACACTTGTTGTATAATCTATGCCATATCTATACACTTGTTGTATGATCTATGCCATATCTATACACTTATTGTATGATCTATGCCATATCTATACGCTTGTTGCATATTCTATGACATAGACTTCTTGACGTTCCTACCAAGGGCCGGTCCAAAAGGTTGGTCAGGAAGGCACCGATGCGAAGAACCGCCAAAATAACGGAAAATAAAACTCTTATTTTGTGATTAAGTTAAACAATTTATATTGTTATAAAAACCTGGTGGAGTCACAATATATAAGTGGTCCTGTGTAAAACGTTCGTTCCCTTCCATTTCATTTCTATTTACGTCGGGTAATATTTTTAGCACCATTATAATATCAAGTATCTTCACATATATTCTTTGTACCATACAATATCTAGTAACTTCACATATATTCTTTGTACCATACCAAGATGGCGGATCTAGTCCACGTCCTCTCGATCGCTGCAGAAAATGCACCCAAGGTCTGATTAATTTCGGATCTTCATTGCACTTTTCTGCGTAAAAGTCAAAATGATGATATGCTTGATACATCTGTGTCGCTAAAGCGAGGTCGTAGGTCGACAACAGTCCGTTTTTGACGAAACAAGTGTTGTGAGTGAGACATTCCTCCGTCTAGACTAGATCTGTGCTTTACGTCACATTAGTGCTGTTCAAGACCGTTATTGGGATTCTTTGACGCAAGTTATTTCCACGTTACACATTAATGTAAACTACTTCGTCAGTCGCAGTTTTGTCTCTTTGGGGAAGTTGCTTCGTGTTTTGTTCGTCGTAGACTGCTTACACTTGAGTAATCAGACATAAGTCTAAAGGTATCGAGATTATGAGTTTGGCGACATTGTGGGCTACGTCATCGTATTGGTTCCCTAAACCGGCCGTGCGCAAATCTTACGGTCTGCTGTTTGATGTGCAACAAGAATAATTTGACGACTGACTGTGTGTCTATACGTTCGGAATTGGAGTCATCAACGATGGCCTAACATCATCAAGTGCTACGATGATCATCATTTTCAAGAGGACGTGACTTACCGGTATAAGGGGATAGGCGGCGGGAACAAATGAAGGCTATGCATGAAATGTGTTCCTTGTTGCAGTTTCCTCATATTACAAGTCGCATGTCTGTGTTAGTCACCTCTAGTGACTCGGGCAGATGGTGCTCGTAAACCTGGGAAGGCCGACCATCTAAGGGCAGAATCCCCCGACAGAAAAGATCAACTGCTGCCTTGCAGGAAGATTGGGGACAATCAAAGGCTAAGGAAAGCAAACCTGAAAAAATGTTGGCTGAAATCGGATGCACTGGGCCACTGGCGCAGAACACAGTGCAACGTATTAACGGGTGTTCAGTCAGAGTGGATCTGACAGACTCTAATTGTGATGTTCTGTCTGTGGGGGCGATCAACACACTTAGCCTGACAGCTGACTTCATATGAGAGTCTGGAATCCTTACTCTGATTGAGTCCTGAACGCAGAGAGAGAGAGAGAGAGTACCATACCATATCTAGTAACTTCATGTATATATTTTGTACCGTACCATATCAAATAACTCCATGTATATCCTTTTTACCATATAATATCTAGTAACTTCACATATATTCTTTGTACCATACCATATCTAGTAACTTCATGTATATTCTTTGTACCATATCATGTCAATTAACTTCATGTATATTCTTTGTACCATACCATATCTAGTAACTTCATGTATATTCTTTGTACCATACCATATCTAGTAACTTCGTGAATATTCTTTTTACCATGCCATATCTAGTAACTTTATAATAACTTTGTGTATATTCTTTGTACCATACCATATCAACTAACTTTGTGTATATTCTTTGTACAATACCATGTCTAGTAAATTTGTGTATATTCTTTGTACCATACCATATCTAGTAACTTTGTGTATATTCTTTGTACCATACCATATCTAGTAACTTTGTACATATTCTTCCTAGCACACCAAAACTAGCAATGTATGTTTTCCTTCCTGGTATGCGTTTTCGATTTCCACTTGTGGTTTGTTTGGCTCGATATTTTCTCGGTTACGTTGTCTGGAACGAGAGTGTTGTAATAAACGTATGTATATCTTGAGTAGGTTTCAGTTAGATTTGAAACCATAAGTTCAGATATATCCTTGTTGTTGTTTTCAACTTCGTATCCATACAAAATGAATAAAAGTGTTCGAGGCGACAAACGATTGTGATTAGACTTTCTTTACTTCATTAATTTCTCTCTTACTGGATTATATGCGTAAATAGCAGCTCTAACTTGCATTCTCGCTGAAGAGCGGCTCAACAGTATTCTTCTATTTAATGTGTTTCTCTGTTGAGATTATATATATATATATATATATATATATATATATATATATATATATATATATATATATATACATATAAAGTAAAAAAAGTAAAGTGCTCCCATCACGCCAAGTGGCGTATAGGGAATATGGTGTTAGTGACCAAAAATTTTACAGACCTTCAGCACATAATTTTTTTTTTTTTTTTTTTTTGGGGGGGGGGGGGGTAATGTGGTCGGTATTACGCCCGTGCCGCTTACTTTCCCAGAAAAAAATCCGGTACCCATTAAAGGTTGGGTGAACCTGGAAGCCGTCGGTTGGGATCGAACCCTACCTCTTGTCCTTTGTAGTCCAGTTCACTAACCACTGAGCTATCGCAGCTCCCTATATATATATACATGTATATATATATATATATATATATATATATATATATATATATATGCTTACAGTGAAGGCACGTTCATTTCACAGTTTTTAGTATTTCATTTAAAAAATATTATATCGTATTTTGATCAGAATTAATTTAGGACAAAATCATAAATGGCGATTTTTTTGTTCAGAAAGATTAGCAGCATGAAAATGTACTTGTGATTGTTTGCTTAGTGTTAAAGAAATTGTACATAGGGGATTTGATTTATCGTGGCTAAACATATTGATTTAGAAATTGAACAGAAAAATAGCTTAAAGGGGTGTGTGTATTTCTAGTTTCATGATTAGCATTTCAAAGTTCTAAATATAACAGCAGTATCTCTGGCCGGGACGGAAATCTTGAATATTATTTGTTGAGATCGAGTGCGTTAGAAAATTAATTGCAAAGATATATTTAAAAAAAAAAAACGATTTATCGAACACACGAAACGTTGTATGATAGAAAATTGCTTTATTCAGTCATAGAAAGGAGTTCAATTTTTAAATTATTACGCATGTATGCACGAACTCGCGCGCACACGCATTACACATTATATATATGTATATATATATATATATATATATATACATATATGTATATATACATATATATATATATTATATATATATATATTCACACCTTTCTGTTCCTTAGTGTCTCAAAGCATCAAAATATAACATTGAGTGTTCCTAAAAGAGGGTTGCAGGCTCTTTCAGTTATAGTGAACTTTTATCTTTGGGGAGATCGTTTTCCTCTTTTGTTGCTTTAGTTGTATGTTATAGCGTAGTCGTTTTAGTACTATGTTAACACTAAACTGTTAACTAGTAGTATGTTAACACTATTTAATTTTGTGTGTGTGTATGTGTGAATGTGCGTATATTATACGGAGTTACCACAAAAGTAATAGACACTTTTAACAATAAAAATTACAGGAAGGTGCCACCGAAAATAGTCTGACTATGACTGGACCAAGACATATCAGCGGATTGTTTCTACTAAAATAAAAGTCCTGGAAAACTCTCTGTGTCGCAGGAACCAGCTGCTCGTCTTGGAAACCCGCACCTACGCAGCCCAAAATAGGAACTACTCCAGGAGTTTAGAATTGTAAATGTCACAAACAAGCTGTGTAGAATCGGTTGAAACTGACTCAATACAAAAGCTGACGAAGAGAAAGTGGGCATATGCATAGCTGTTGACATCTTTGACACGCTTCAGATAGTTAGGGACGAAGTGGACTGTGGTGTTAATATCTGAATACATATTAAAAGAAGTAACCATTTAAGAAAGACTGGCTTATAAACATCATTCTACAGGGGAAATTAAACTACGATGGCCACGTCAAAAGACACAGCAAGCTGGAAAGAACAAACGCGGAAGTTCCTGGACGACGCATTAAGGGCACACCAAGTAGAAGTTATGTTAATCCAGTATTATTATTATATGGCTGTGAAACATGGAGAACAACATAAATGATAATCATGAAAAGCAAAACCTTCATTAATGGATGATTACGCAGAATAAAAATATGGAAATGGCAGGACAAAATCACTAACATAGAATCTATGGAAATGTACCAGTCAGAAACCTGTGGATTAAAAGATACAGTGAGGACGATGGTGCGGATAGGACACACACTCTTAAGGCCAAATGAGAGTATTACATAACATGCCTTTTTTAGAATTCCCAAGGAAAAAGACAAAGAGGAAGACTAAAATATTATTGAAGAAGACAGATGGAAGCAGAGATGACGATGATGAGGGAAGATCTTAAAAGAATGGCAGGAAACAGAACGGGTTGTAAAGTGTTTGTTGAAGAACTATGCTCAACACGGAGTTGAAAGGTAAAAGAGGAAGAAGTAGAAGGTGGTTTCATGACCTCCTAGATACATTGAACATGACAACAGGAGAAGTGGGAGATCTGCTAGATACATAGATTCTCTCAGACTGACTGTGGTGAAGGCAGCGTTCTGCATATAACAAGCAACCTGATGATGATGATTAATATATGTCTTGTTACAAAAGGCACACACATAGAGCATTTTAATCATACTTACACACATTTAAGACATTCCTTTAATAACATATAAAGTCTGTTCCTACAGTACAATACTTTGATTTGTATAATATATTGAAGGTTATCTATATCTTTTTTACGAGCCTCGATGGCTGAGTGGTTACTGCGCTCGTTTCCCGATGAAAGGATCCGTGTTCAACCCCAGAAGTAGCCCATTTGTTTCGAATCAACATGACTCCGCGCTTCATCCAGCCTCTAAAAATGGGTCTTTCTGCGACATATCAGTGGTTAGTAAACTGTACTACTAAGGACAATCGAGTTCGATCCTGTTCGATGGCATTCACGTTCATCCAGTTTTAAATGTATCGAATGTTTTTGCAAGGAAGAAAAGAGGTACGGACGTAATATTGACCCCATTAACCCAAAAGTAATTTGTGGAAAGTTATAAACAAAATTATGAACAATAACACTATATTCTCTATACCCCACGTTGTGTGACGCCTCTATTTTAAGGCGGTCTGGAGTGATACCGACCTCTTAACCCAAAAATGTGCCGTAATGATAAAAAGATATTGGCAAAAACACCATATCTCCATACGCCTATCAATATGTACATCTTTTGTAGTAACACAAATATATATAAAAACTTTGTAGTAACACAAATATATATATAAACTTTGTAGTAACACAAATATATAAAAACTTTGTAGTAACACAAATATATATATATATATATATAAACTTTGTAGTAACACAAATATATAAAAACTTTGTAGTAACACAAATATATATAAAAACTTTGTAGTAACACAAATATATAAAAACTTTGCAGTAACACAAATATATATATATATATATATATAAACTTTGTAGTAACACAAATATATAAAAACTTTGTAGTAACACAAATATATATATAAAAACTTTGTAGTAACACAAATATATATAAAAACTTTGTAGTAACACAAATATATAAAAACTTTGTAGTAACACAAATATATATAAAAACTTTGTAGTAACACAAATATATATAAAAACTTTGTAGTAACACAAATATATAAAAACTTTGTAGTAACACAAATATATAAAAACTTTGTAGTAACACAAATATATAAAAACTTTGTAGCAACACAAATATATAAAAACTTTGTAGCAATACAAATATATAAAAACTTTGTAGCAACACAAATATATAATTCTTTGTAGCAACACAAATATATAAAAACTTTGTAGTAACACAAATATATAAAAACTTTGTAGTAACACAAATATATATAAAAACTTTGTAGTAACACAAATATATAAAAACTTTGTAGTAACACAAATATATATAAAAACTTTGTAGTAACACAAATATATAAAAACTTTGTAGTAACACAAATATATATATAAACTTTGTAGTAACACAAATATATAAAAACTTTGTAGTAACACAAATATATAAAAACTTTGTAGTAACACAAATATATATATAAACTTTGTAGTAACACACATACATATAAAAACTGTGTAGTAACACAAATATATATATATAAACTTTGTAGTAACACAAATACATATAAAAACTTTGTAGTAACACAAATATATATATAAACTTTGTAGTAACACAAATATATATAAAAACTTTGTAGTAATACAAATATATAAAAACTTTGTAGTAACACAAATATATATAAAAACTTTGTAGTAACACAAATATATAAAAACTTTGTAGTAACACAAATATATAAAAACTTTGTAGTAACACAAATATATAAAAACTTTGTAGTAACACACATATATAAAAACTTTGTAGTAACACAAATATATAAAAACTTTGTAGTAACACAAATATATAAAAACTTTGTAGTAACACAAATATATAAAAACTTTGTAGTAACACAAATATATATATATAAACTTCGAGGACCACTGAAATTCACGACTCACCGCCGTTTTTAAATGCCATTTTTATAAATGTAATGTCGGTATAAAATAAAATAATATGATAAATGTAATGTCGGTATAAAATAAAATAATATGATAAATGTAATGCCGGTATAAAATAAAATAATATGATAAATGTAATGCCGGTATAAAATAAAATAATATGATAAAATTCCTGTATGGTGCAGAAACATGGACATTAGACCAGAAAACAGAACAGAAAATTTAAGCCTTTGAAATGTGGATTTATGGAAGAATAGGTAGAATTGGATGGAAAGTAAAGATAACAAACGAAGAAGTTTTAAAACAACTAAAAATGAAAAAAGAACTACTAAACACAATTAGAGCAAGACAAATGAAATTTGTTATTCATGTTAAAAGACACAACAGTCTAATAAAAGTAACATTAGAAGGGAAAATACAAGGTAAAAGAGGCAGAGGCAGACCAAGACTAACATGGATTAGTAACATCAAAAGATGGACAAGTCAGCATATGGCAATCTGCACCATCAAAGCAAGAGACAGAGTGGAATGACGCTCCATGGTAGCCAACCTTCGATGCGGAGAGGGTACTCGATGATAATGAATATGATAAATGTAATGTCGGTATAAAATAAAATAATATGATAAATGTACTGTCGGTATAAAATAAAATAATATGATAAATGTAATGTCGGTATAAAATAAAATAATATGATAAATGTAATGTCGGTATAAAATAAAATAATATGATAAATGTAATATCGGTATAAAATAATATGATAAATGTAATGTCGGTATAAAAAAAAATAATATGATAAATGTAATGTCGGTATAAAATAAAATAATATGATAAATGTAATGTCGGTATAAAATAAAATAATATGATAAATGTAATATCGGTATAAAATAATATGATAAATGTAATGTCGGTATAAAATAAAAAAATATGATAAATGTAATGTCGGTATAAAATAAAATAATATGATAAATGTAATATCGGTATAAAATAATATGATAAATGTAATGTCGGCATAAAATAAAATAATATGATAAATGTAATGTCGGTATAAAATAAAATAATATGATAAATGTAATGTCGGTATAAAATAAAATAATATGATAAATGTAATGTCGGTATAAAATAAAATAATATGATAAATGTAATATCGGTATAAAATAATATGATAAATGTAATGTCGGTATAAAATAAAATAATATGATAAATGTAATGTCGGTATAAAATAAAATAATATGAAAAATGTAATGTCGGTATAAAATAAAATAATATGATAAATGTAATATCGGTATAAAATAATATGATAAATGTAATGTCGGTATAAAATAATATGATAAATGTAATATCGGTATAAAATAATATGTTAAATGTAATATCGGTATAAAATAAAATAATATGATAAATGTAATATCGGTATAAAATAATATGATAAATGTAATGTCGGTATAAAATAAAATAATATGATAAATATAATGTCGGTATAAAATAATATGATAGATGTAATGTCGGTATAAAATAATATGATAAATGTAATGTCGGTATAAAATAATATGATAAATGTAATGTCGGTATAAAATAAAATAATATGATAAATGTAATGTCGGTATAAATAAAATAATATGATAAATGTAATATCGGTATAAAATAATATGATAAATGTAATGTCGGTATAAAATAAAATAATATGATAAATGTAATGTCGGTATAAAATAAAATAATATGATAAATGTAATATCGGTATAAAATAATATGATAAATGTAATGTCGGTATAAAATAATATGATAAATGTAATGTCGGTATAAAATAAAATAATATGATAAATGTAATGTCGGTATAAAATAAAATAATATGATAAATGTAATGTCGGTATAAAATAATATGATAAATGTAATGTCGGTATAAAATAATATGATAAATGTAATGTCGGTATAAAATAAATAATATGATAAATGTAATGTCGGTATAAAATAAAATAATATGATAAATGTAATGTCGGTATAAAATAATATGATAAATGTAATGTCGGTATAAAATAATATGATAAATGTAATATCGGTATAAAATAATATGTTAAATGTAATATCGGTATAAAATAAAATAATATGATAAATGTAATATCGGTATAAAATAATATGATAAATGTAATGTCGGTATAAAATAAAATAATATGATAAATATAATGTCGGTATAAAATAATATGATAGATGTAATGTCGGTATAAAATAATATGATAAATGTAATGTCGGTATAAAATAATATGATAAATGTAATGTCGGTATAAAATAAAATAATATGATAAATGTAATGTCGGTATAAAATAAAATAATATGATAAATGTAATATCGGTATAAAATAATATGATAAATGTAATGTCGGTATAAAATAAAATAATATGATAAATGTAATGTCGGTATAAATAAAATAATATGATAAATGTAATATCGGTATAAAATAATATGATAAATGTAATGTCGGTATAAAATAATATGATAAATGTAATGTCGGTATAAAATAAAATAATATGATAAATGTAATGTCGGTATAAAATAAAATAATATGATAAATGTAATGTCGGTATAAAATAATATGATAATGTAATGTCGGTATAAAATAATATGATAAATGTAATGTCGGTATAAAATAAAATAATATGATAAATGTAATGTCGGTATAAAATAAAATAATATGATAAATGTAATGTCGGTATAAAATAATATGATAAATGTAATATCTAATCAACAAATATAAGTATACAAAAGCACAGAGGCCTGCGTGCTGAGAGATAATTTCCAGAAAACTTCCAACTAGCGTGACGTATTCAGCTTTGCAAGCACGGGCGGTTGTGGGTTGAATGACGTCACACGTCTATACCTCCTATAGCTGAAAACGTCACGTTAGTTGGAGGATTTCCGATTTTATTTTCTATCCCCGGACCTTAGTGAATCTATAGTTGGCTGTGACCAGTGTTTCAGAGACGTAATAATTGACGATGTTACAGTTTTCTTCATTTGGATGAGTTCTGGTAAATGTGTAGGAAAGGAAATGTGTCTGTGTATGTGATGATTAACATGGATATTAGACAAGAAACAGAACAGAGAATTGAAGCCTTTGAAATGCGGATATATAGAAGAATAGGTAGAATTGGATGGAAGGAAAAGAAAACAAACGATGAAGTCTTAAAACAGCTAAAAATGAAAAGAGAACTACTAAACACAATTCAAACAAGACAAATGAGATTTTTGAGGCATGTTAAAAGACACAACAGCCTACTCAAAGTAATCCTGGAGGGGAAAATACAAGGTAAAAGAGGCAGAGACAGACCAAGACTAACATAGACGAGTAACATCAAAAGATGGACAAACCAGCCTATGACAACCTGCGCCATCAAAGCAACAGACAGAGCAGAATGGCGCTCCAAGGTAGCCAACCGTCGTTGCGGAAATGGCACTCGATGATGATGATGATGGTGTGATGATAGGGTGTGTGAGTGAATGAGTGAGTGTGTGAAAGAGTGCATGTTTTTTTTTTTCGTTTGCCAGCTTTTTTACCTCTGACGAAGTCCCTAGTGACTAGGAACTGAATTTAGCGTATTAATCCATCTTCCCCTGGCAGCCGTGTACACAGGGGTCCCACGCCGCACAGGCAGATAACTCCGACTTCGGAGGTACTCATATTTTTTCCGTCGATGAGTAATTGACGTTTCAAGCCGGGCCTCGCTGCTGAGACCAGGGGTGGTTGTCGCAGAGAGAAATCATAGATAAAAATCCCAACCGGTGTAGCCGGGATTTGAACCCACAACCTCTGTCTCGAGGCCGGCGTTTTGCCTCGAGACCAACCAGTCCCCCCTAGTGCATATGTGTGTGTGTGTGTGTGTGTGTGCGTGTGCGTGTGCGTGCGCGTGTGCCTAGCATATACTTAACCCAGAAAGCAGCTAGACTATATATTCATTCAGTAAGGATGGATCTCTATTATTTTAGTTACTAAGACTTGTTTTGCTCAAACTACGATAAATTGTGCTGACCACGCATAGCTAATATCGACGAAAAAACGAAAAGAGCAACATACCATGGATGACGTAGCCGCATGAAATATCACGTGAAGTGTGAAACAAGTTTGAAGCGACGATTGCGTTTACTCAAGAAGCCATGAAGAACTAATCAAAGAATAAAGAAGTTGCTCTCTATCACCAGCTAGTGACGAGTTATGTCTATTATCCAAGGGAAAAGATGCATGTCGCCAGAGACTTCTAGCTGATTGTTTACATAAGTATCGGTGAATTAGAATTATTCACCTCACCGCATGTTCTAGAAAATAGACTAACCAATTTGGTCACGTTAGTAAAGTTCGAGAAGAAACCCGGTGCTAAAAAAACGTCAAGTTGAAGTCGGATACTTTGGGTCGAAATATGTAAATATCATATCTTGATGGAAATTGCAATAGAATACATTCACTTAATGCCAGCAGAAGGGAGGACGATGAAGAGATAAATGCTATCATTCATGATCTGTGTGAATGCAAGGAAGAAAAAAAGTAAGACAGAATGAATGAATGAACAAGAAAGAAAGAAAGAAAGAAAGAAAGAAAGAAAGAAAGAAAGAAAGAAAGAAAGAAATTGATGATCCTAATTTTTGCTTATTTGATCAATACCTATCACAATCCGTCCGGATAAGAGGGCTTCGGTTGTAATAATGTGAGAAGTAGTGATAGAAGTAGTAGTAAATCATCATGTTATAATAAAACAATTTAAATGTTACTAATATTAGTAGCTGTAGTGCTAGAAGTACTCTGTTCTAAGTACTAGTAGTAGTACTATGGAAGTGAATCATATAAACTACTAAACACATGAAAAGACGATTAGAGGCCACATGTTGAGAGTTCCATGGACAGTTGAAAAGACCGACAAGGACATTCTCAAAGAGGCCAGCACAAAAAGGGAGTTCTTAAAAAAAAACATCAGAAAGAAAGAATCGAAATTGTTCTGGCACATCATGAAAAGAGGAAAGTTGGAATACTTGGTTATAACTAGCAATATACACGAAAAGAGAGAACGCGAACAACAAGAGAAAAGATACCAGATAGATGTAATGGCACGGAAAACAGACAACAACAAGATTTATACAATACACTGTGGATAGAAGGGAGCCGCGATAGCTCAGTGGTTAGTGAACTGGACTACAAAGGACAAGAGGTAGGGTTCGATTCCAACCGACGGTTTCCGGGTTCACCCAGTCTTAATTGGGTACCGCTTTTTTTTCTGGGAAAGTAAATCTGCACGGGCGTAATACCGACCACATTACCCCAAAAATCATGTGCTGAAGGTCTGTAAACTTTATGGTCACTAACACCATATTCCCTATACGCCACTTGGCATAAGGGGGCTCTACTTTTTACTGTGGATAGTTATGGAAGGATATTATCGCCTACGACAACCAGTATGTTACATGACGATGAGTTGTAGTAGTAGTATAGTAGTATAGTAGAAGAAGTAGTAGTGGTAGTGGTAGTGTTAGTGGTAGTGGTAGTGGTAGTAGTAGTGGTAGTAGTAGTGGTAGTGGTAGTAGTAGTGGTAGTGGTAGTGGTAGTGGTAGTGGTAGTGATAGTGGTAGTGGTAGTAGTAGTGGTAGTGGTAGTGGTAGTGGTAGTGATAGTGTTTGTGGTGGTAGTAGTAGTAAAAGTAGTAGTAGTAGTAGTAAAAGTAGTAGTAGTAGTAAAAGAAGTAGTAGTAGCAGTAAAAGTAGTAGTAGTAGTAGTAGTAGTAGTGTGGTAGTCGTAGTGGTAGTAGTAGTAGTAGTAAAAGTAGTAGTAGTAGTGTGGTAGTGTGGTAGTAGTAGTAGTAGTAGTAGTAATAGTAGTGGTAGTAATAGTGTGGTAATTGTAGTTGTAGTAGTAGTGTAGTTGTAGAAATAGCAAATGAAGTGTATTATTATAAACAAATACAGTAAAGTCTCGATTATGCGGTACTCAATAATCCGGAATTCTCAATTTAACGGACTTTTTTTTTTTTAATTATTATAGGGAGAAAGCTTGAATCATGATTTGTTCAGTTAAATTAAATGCCTTTATCCGGAAATCGAAAACGCTACAACACGGTTTGTGCGCTGCGCTTACTTCTACAGGCTCTATCATTACACAATATTGCGTTTACAATAGTCTATTTACAGTAATATACTTCAAATAGGAGCGAACATATTTTATTCAATCCAGACATTGTGTCTCCAAATATTCCAAGTAAAAGCGACAGACAGTCTATATCTTCACTTTTTCCCCCGACTAAATGTTTTTGTCGGGAAATCTTAGTCGTGCCAAAAACACTTATCTACATGATTTTACAAATTTGCTTAATTTTCTCATAGCCTGCTTTAGATCTAAAGTTGGTCATGAATTTGTCAAAAATATGGCGTTTGACAGTCTGACCGAACATTAGAAGCAGACGTATTGTTTGTGAAAATTGAAGAGCCCATAACTTTGATGATTATAAATCAAAGGTTGAGCAGCCGGCGTGCAGTGACATAGAGATGGTGAGAAGAAAGGGGGAGGGGTTCAAAAATTACCGACTGGAAATTCAAAAAGAGTAAGATACAGAGTTTGACGTTAGTTTGTCTCAGACATTTGTGCAAGCTGAAATTCGTTCCATCAGTATAAATTATACATGATATGCTATAAACGCATGTGTGCATACTTTTTAACGGAATACATTTTTGTGTTAAATAATGGCCTCTGCGAGTGCAAACCACACCTCAATTTCCCGCAAAGGTAAACGCAAGCGAACTGTATTGACACTGAACCAGAAGATTGAAATCGCTAGTAGACTTGAAAAAGGCGTTAATCGCAACGTTTTGATGACTGAATTTGGCATAGCCTCTTCAACATTATATGACATACGAAATCAAAAAGATGAGTTGTTTAAGTTTGCGTCGGAGTCTGAAAGCAGCAACAATATACACCAGAGACGAAGTATGAAACGGCCAAAATTTGAAAAACTCGACGACGTCCTTTATGTGTGGTTTTTAGAAAGAAGAAGAAAAGGAATGCCAATATCAGGACCCATGTTGATAGAGAAAGCTCGCGAATTTCACACGAATTTAAATATTTCTGAGCATTGCAATTTTTCAATAAGTTGTTTTTTCATAAATTTTGAGTTTGGTTTTCTTACTCTCGATTATCCAGAAAAATTCAATTATCCAGAATGGGTTCTTCCCCGAACATTCCGGATAATCGAGACTTTACTGTAACTCTGAATGACAAGTTATGAAGAACCGATGAAGACATCAAACCTCAGAACTGAGATTTGTTTTGTAACCCATGCTGGTCTAAATTTATAACACAAGCTGATCGCTGAAGAAGAAGAAGATGATGATGATGATGATGAAGAAGTAGAAGATTAAGAAGAGACAAAAGCAACTGGGAAGAGCGTAACAATAGTATGTGGTTAATGAAGATGCCTATGTTAAAAGTAATAACCTTGACCTTGATCCCTGCCGCTCCGCTAGACATCGCATAGAGCTTTAAAGTTTGTCGCCACCCATTTCTATTCTGGGCGAGATATTCAGTCTTATCTCATGAATCTATGCCTGCCAACTTTGCTTCTCTTATAAGTGTTTTTTTAGTGTCTTTTTATGTCTTCCTTTTTTCTTGTATCCTGATGTTTTCCATAGAAGAGCCTGTTTTGGAATTCTCTTGTTGTCTCTTCTCATCGCATGTCTGACATTTGCCCATCTTCTTTCCTTAATTGTAGATGAGATCTTTGGTTGCATGACCGTTTCTCTTATTTCAATATTAGTCTTAAATTCATTACATTGTACACAGTGTATATTTCTTAGGCATTTGTCTTCAAATGCATTTACTTTTTTCCAAATCTCTTTTGTTATTTTCCAGCTTTCACGTGCATAGGTAAGTGTTGATAAAACGTTTGAGTTGAATATTCTAAGTTTGGTTTTCTTGTAAAGTACTTTTGATTTTAATTTTTTGTCGAGGTTTTTTAATTAGTTGCTGCTTTTGCTATTCTGCTTCTGATCTCTTTCTTTGTTTCAATTTATTTATTTATATTGCTAACAAGATGTAAATAGTGATCTACTCATTCCAATGCCTGGCGATTGAGATGTATATTGCCCTTTGGGGTATTTTTATGTGTCATTAAAGTAATGATATAAACTAAAAATAAAAAATGATAAACATAAAATAAGGATAAACAATAATTCTCAAACAGCAGAGATAGAATCAAGATGCAACAAAGCGTGTCAAATCATTGGACAGTTATCACCACTACTGTCCAACAAGGAAATAACTCTGGAGGCAAAACGCGCACTATACAATACAATCTTCATCCCAACGTTGTGCTACCAATGCCAGACCTGGACCCTAGATGCAAGAACAATAAGAAAAATAACCTATACAGAGATGAAATGTATTAGGCGAATGACAGGAAACAGTTTGAAAGACAAGATCAGAAATGAAGAACTGAGAAAAAAGCTAGGAATAGCCTCCGCCATAGAATATATAAGGAAACAACAGATAAAGTGGTTTGGCCACGTGACAAGGCAGAAAGAACAAAACACAACACAACGAGCCTTCAATAAACGTTGTGAGAACACCAGACCCAAGGGTTGACCACGAAAAAGATGGATCGATGGAATATTAGAAGCACTAGGAAACATAGCAGCAGTGGCGAACAGAAGAGCAAAAGACCGCAAATTATATCTCCCCATGACGCTGAAAGGCAGATGAGGAAGGAAAGAAGAAGATGAAGAAGTAGAAGATTAAAGTAATAATAGTAGTAACTAATTTTAAAATTATTGTAAAAGCAGTAATAAGTGAGTATGTTATAAAAATGTATATTTCAATTGCATTTGACCTAATAATAATAATATATGCAGCACAAAGTATTGCTAGCAGTTGCTGTAATGTGGTATTTTGTTAGGCTTCATTTTCTCTTTCAATGGAAAATGATTGATTTAACTGTACTGAAATATATCTCCTCAGATCTGAGCAGCGTGGGAATCGGATTTACAAAGTGTCATGATTTGTGTTAAGTGTGGAAACATTTTCAGTACGAACAACTGGAGAGGGTCGACATGTTGAACCTCGTGTCAGAAAGAGGTTAAGTTCACAAGTTGTAAACAGAGCAACCATGGAGCAATCCAGTCCGAGTTCTGTCGAGGGCCGAGAAGAAAATCAAGAGATTGCCACTGCTTCGCTTTTTGAGGTCTTGACGTCACGAAACAAATTCCTGGAAGAGAAAGAATTGTGGGCTCTGTGTCGTGAGTGTTGCCTTACCCTTGAGTACGTTCATGATTGTCACGACCTGTTTCAATCCCTCTGTATAAGCCCCGATAGCGTGGCCTTTGACCTCGAAGGAAGTATTTGTTTCTTGGATCTAGATATAGGTAAGTAAAATGCTTTCAGTTACATTATATGTTTAATACGTGTGTGTTTTTGCTATAACTGCAATCGATTAGATATCCATAATACCTTTTGCAATATAAAACTGATTTCCATATCTGTAACCATAATCAGGTATCGCCTCCCCATGTGTAGGCGATCATATCTCCAAATATAAACGTCAGTGGTGTTACTTACCTGTATCTTTATTAATCGTTTTACACGCCAGGCTGTTGGATTTTAGTATTTTTGTCACTACCTTCCTCTGTCTATAATTCCTTCTATTTTCGCTGTTGTTTTCCACTTCTTGTAACATAACTGTCAGGATATCAAAAGAAGATAGGAAAAGCAACAACAAAATTTAATATCATGAAAAAACATGGCACAATAAGAGCAAGAATTAAAATTACTAGAGCATTTATGTTTCCAATAGCAACATATGATTGTACAACATGAACAATCTCGCAAACAACAAAGAAGAAACTTGATTTATTCCAAACAAAATGTAACAGAAAAATCCTTAATATACCTTGAATAATGGAAATAATTAATAAAGACATCTTATTAAAATACTTTTAAATATTAAAAAGAACTGGCATATCAACACCATTTTAAAGAGGACATAACAATCAAATGGTTCCGTCAAAAGGCACAGCGGGCGGAAAGAACAATAATGGAAGGTATCGTTCCAGAAAGTCGAGTCAGGGGTAGACCAAGAAGAAGGTGGTTTCAAGACATCAAAAAAACCTTGAAAGTAACAACGGAAGAAGCGTGGGTGATCAGGCTAGAAACTGAGATTCTTTCAGACGGGCGGTGGTGGATGCAACCTTCCTAAAGAACATGTGACCTGGTGATGTCTTGATAATAAAAAGGTAAACTGCTGGATGTTTCTCTCTAATGCGCTTTGAAAGCTCTCTTTGTCGTCTAGGTTATCCCTTTCAGCTGCCCAAGGTAGTCTCAACATTTTCCCGTAGAACCACATTTCTGTTGCCTCCAATGATCTCTTGCTTGCTATTTACTTTCCAGGTGCCCATTTTGTCGAGGGTTTGCTCATAGTTTAAAAAAATAACACCTCTAGGGGCGATGAAAAATCCAGTCAACTATGACTGACGGATGCTACTACTATACATATTTATTATTTATTATTTGTTGTCTTTGTATGAAATTAAAATGTGGTTCCTGCTA